>SJYX01013868.1:0-29969 GCA_006410675.1 Oreotragus oreotragus | reverse complement strand
CTTTCATGAATTGGAGAAGGAAATGGCAACCCACTCCAGTGCTCTTGTCTGGAGAATCCCAGGGATGGGGGGAGCCTGGTGGGCAGCCGTCTCCATAGACGGCATGGGTCACACAGAGTCAGACACTACTGAAGTGATTTAGCAACAGCAACTGGAATTCCATCACCTCCGCTAGCTTTGCTCATAGTGATGCTTCCTAAGGGCCACTTGACTTCTCACTCCAGGATGTCTGGCTCTAGGTGAGTGTTCACATCATCATGATAATCTGAGTCGTGAAGGTCTTTTTTGTATAATTCTTCTATGTATTCTTGCCACCTCTTAGTATCTTCTGCTTCTGTTAGGTCCATTACATTTCTGTCCTTTATTGAGCTCATCTTTGCATGAAATGTTTCCTTGGTATCTCTAATTTTCTTGAAGAGATCTCTAGTCTTTCCCGTTCTGTTGTTTTCCCCTATTTCTTTGCATTGATCACTTAGGAAGTCTTTCTTATCTCTTCTTGCTATTCTTTGGAACTCTGCATTTAGATGGCTATATCTTTTCTTTTCTCCTTTTCCTTTCACTTCTCTTCTTTTCTCTGCTATTTGTAAGGCCTCCTCAGACAACCATTTTGCCTTTCTTTTTCTTAGGTATGGTTTTGATCACCACTTTCTGTACAATGTTAGGAACCTCTGTCTATAGTTATTCAAGCTCGTCTTTCAGATAACAAGCATTATCATTACTAATTTTCACTCTTAGTTCTACGAATCTTCATCTTGAGATATGTTCTCTACTCCCAATTACTAACCCCATGTGTATAGGAGCCCAAATGAAAAAAATAAATATCAATAATAAAGTTTCTTAGAGAAGTCTTTAAAAGCTCTCAAGATTCAGGAAATTTTCTTTACTCTGCAGTCCCCTTTGTTCTTGCTACTTGTCCTTGATTATCCTACTCTGCCGAGTGACTTGATCTGATTTTATTCAGAAGGTCCCCTCTATCCTAAGGATTATTTTTTAATGACAACAAAAAAGTGGCATTCTATTTCAGGCTCCACTCAAATACCAAATTAACCTAATGTAAGCATCATAGCCCCATGGGGATATCTAAAAATAGATATGGAAGCTAGTAATTATTGATACCATCCTCAGTGGTATTAAAAAAAAAACACTTAAAACACATGATTTGGGGTTACTTCTTTCATTTCATTCTCACCATTTCTACCCCAGCTCTATCAACATTCATTTCAGCTATATAAAAATAGTTTGCAGTTCTTCAAATGCAGCTTTATTCTCATCAATGTCGTATCATCCAAAAAAAAATCTTTCCTAAAAGCTACAAGTCCCTTCTCCATGATGAGACTAATTTATATCTGTAGTTCTTTGGTGCCCTCTGCCTCCATCAAAGCACTTTTCACAGTGAACTATGATCTTCACTAAAAAGTAAACTCCTTCATACAGAAAACTGTGCTTCCGATGTATCCCACTCAAAGCACAAGGCCATCTTCTTAGGGTATGCTTACTACAAGTTAGAGGCATAGGTAGTTGGGTGTCTGGACGCTGTAGGCACTCACCTCACAGATGGTAGTGTCTGGGACAGGAAGAAAAAACTTCAAAAAAAAAGATGACATCTGAGGAACATCTTGAAGTGATGGGGAAACTAGAGTTGAAGGGCAGATATCCCTCTTCATCACAATAGCCAGTAACATTTTTTTGCATCTTACTCTATCCAGTAAGTTCTATCTCTTAACCATTTTTCTATGCAGTCTTACTAAAATAAAAATCTGAATATGTCCTGCTTCTTAATGTAGTTTGCAAGGTTATTCATAATCTGGCTACTGCTTAACTCTCTTGATTTGATCTGTCAGCCCTCCCCACCTGGAACACTGTGTTCTAACCATATATTAATAATTCCTGGCAAATGCCATGCTTGTTCTTTTATCTGTGCACTTTTGTACCAAGAATACTTATGCTCTTATTTTTGTCTGAATAACTCCTAGCGCTCCTTCAGGTCTCAGTTTCTATAGGACTCAGTTTTTCATCATTGTCTTGGGAATGACTAGATCAGGTCACCACCATATACCCTCACAATGCCTTGCATTTATCATTGCTTTAATGAAGTAATTATCTGTGAAATATCTGTCTTCCCAAAATATTATAAACTGCAAAAGAGGAAGGAACTGATTTTTTCTTTTTCATTACTGCTTCCTCAATGTCTGTCATAGTGTTTGGCACATAATAAAGCTCTCACTAAAAATACATGAAAGAACAAACACATGATGGATTGAATGAACACGCCACCTGCAGTTTAACCACTCACTAGTTCTTGCCACACGCATTTCAAACACTCTAACATATAAGATACTGTATTTCCCTAAAGCTATATCTTAGAACTGTATTATAGAACAATAATTGAATGAACACGCCACCTGCAGTTTAACCACTCACTAGTTCTTGCCACACGCATTTCAAACACTCTAACATATAAGATACTGTATTTCCCTAAAGCTATATCTTAGAACTGTATTATAGAACAATAATTGAATGAACACGCCACCTGCAGTTTAACCACTCACTAGTTCTTGCCACACGCATTTCAAACACTCTAACATATAAGATACTGTATTTCCCTAAAGCTATATCTTAGAACTGTATTATAGAACAATAATTGAATGAACACGCCACCTGCAGTTTAACCACTCACTAGTTCTTGCCACACGCATTTCAAACACTCTAACATATAAGATACTGTATTTCCCTAAAGCTATATCTTAGAACTGTATTATAGAACAATAATTGAATGAACACGCCACCTGCAGTTTAACCACTCACTAGTTCTTGCCACACGCATTTCAAACACTCTAACATATAAGATACTGTATTTCCCTAAAGCTATATCTTAGAACTGTATTATAGAACAATAATTGAATGAACACGCCACCTGCAGTTTAACCACTCACTAGTTCTTGCCACACGCATTTCAAACACTCTAACATATAAGATACTGTATTTCCCTAAAGCTATATCTTAGAACTGTATTATAGAACAATAATTGAATGAACACGCCACCTGCAGTTTAACCACTCACTAGTTCTTGCCACACGCATTTCAAACACTCTAACATATAAGATACTGTATTTCCCTAAAGCTATATCTTAGAACTGTATTATAGAACAATGACTGAGTGCCAAAAAATCACATCTATGAATAACAACATATCACAAAATCAAACTCTCAAAAGCTGTAAATATTTATCAACATTTAGAAACATAAAAATTGGACTCTTTGTCCAATAAAACAGACTTATATCTACTTGTTATAGTGGCTGGAGCCCCAAAGTAAAATAAAACATCACATAAAATCAACTTCTACTATGTTATAAAGTTTTACTAGCTAAAACAAACATACAAAGAATGAAACTATGCAACAATGAAACTATGCTTCCTAAGGGAAGCATTTCTAGAATTTATAAGTTATTTACAGGGAAATTAGGATGACCGTCATCACTCAACCAGCTTAAGATTTGCTATCCTTTAGGTTGATATTCAAGCTCAACATTCAGAAAACTAAGATTATGGCACCCAGTCCCATCACTTCATAGCAAATAGATGGGGAAACAGTGGCTGACTTTATTTTAGGGGGCTCCAAAATCACTGCAGTTGGTGCTGCAGTCATGAAATTAAAAGACACTTCCTTGGAAGGAAAGTTATGACCAACCTAGAAAGCATATTAAAAAGCAGAGTTATTACTTTGCCAACAAAGGTCTGTCTAGTCAAGGCTATGGTTTTTCTAGTAGTCATGTATGGATGTGAGAGTTGGACTATAAAAAATGCTGAGCACCGAAGAATTCATGCTTTTAAACTGTGTTGTTGGAGAAGACTCTTGAGAATCCCTTGGACTTTAAGGAAGTCCAACTGGTCCATCCTAAAGGAGATCAGTCCTGAGTGTTCATTGGAAGGACTGTTGTTGAAGCTGAAACTCCAATACTTTGGCCACCTGATATGAAGAACTGACTCATTTGAAAGGACCCCAATGCTGGGAAAGATTGAGGGCAGGAGGAGAAGGGGACAATAGAGGATGAGATGGTTGGATGGCATCACCAACTCAATGGACATCAGTTTGGGTGGACTCCAGGAGTTGGTGATGGACAGGGAGGCCTGGTGTGCTGTGGTCCATGGGGTCGCAAAGAGTTGGACATGACTGAGCGACTGAAGTGAACTGAACTGAGGTTGATATTACTCAATGCAGCATACAAATATTTGAAGTCTTCATTAGGGATTTGAGTTGAGAGGGTTTAGAAGACTGGAATCACCCATTATCTAATAATATAATTAACCAATATTTTTCCCCACGCCTTTTGAATTTCTTTATAGATCAGGTACATCAGATCAAGGGTCAGATGGTAAATATTTTAGACTTTGTATATGGTCTCCGATGTGACTACTCAACTCTGTAGATATACCAGAGAAGCAGACACTATGTGACTGAATAGATGCTGCTGTGTTCCAATAAAATTTTATTTAGAAAATCTAAGCAGTGGCAGATTTGGTGTGCAGGCCAGACTTCAAACCACTGCTAAGCAGACAATTGCTGTTTTAACTACCTAGCACACATAAACTAAAATATTTATATAAAAATAATTTACTAAAACAATTACATAAAATTGATGCTATTATTTCTGTTTCAGGATAGGGAAAGGAAAGAAAAATTAGCATATTTTGAAAGTGTTCTGTGTTACAGGCACTATATTAACTTCATGATTTATAGCTATTTTCTTATTTAAGCTTTACACAATCCAATGGGGTAGGTTTTATTACTACTCTTACTTTCAGAAGAGGGAACTGAGGACAGTAGGTAGCCTGTCCACATAATGTAGTTAACAAACAAAAGTCTGAAATCTTTCTATGATACTGAGATCTTTCTATGATGGAAGAACCTACCACTACTTTAAAAAAAAAAATCACAGTGGGTGGTGAAGATAAGCACTGCTGCTTAGGCTCAAGGGGAAAAACATATAGAAGTATTTAAACCTAATAGGTAATATCAGAAAAGAGTTATGATAAAATCTCTACCCCTAAAGGACTTTAAATTTAAACTGGAATTAAAAGTAAGATTCATAAAGTAACTGTAGAAGAAAAGACATACAATGGAAGGCTCGGTCAAATTTTTCAGTAGTTCAGAAAAGGAACTAATACAGATCTCAAGAATATTTAAAGTAAACATTTTAATAAAAGTACTAAGAAAAAATTCAAAACTGAGGCATATCTGGGGTACTAATTTGATTGCTCTCACAGGCTAGAAGACAATTTCAGCTTAACAATGTTTTTTGAAGAGAGACTGATCTGTAATTCACTGTGAAGGTACAGTGAGTTCTGCTTGTTTATTTTCCTTGTTTTTGTGATATTAATTTCCTATAATCTCTAAGCACAGTATAGCACTGTATACTGCTCTAAACATCTTTGTTATAACATTACTTCCATAGATACACTTTCTTTTTGCACAAAGTCACACATTCTTCAAAGTCAAACACAGACTTCCAAGATTTTCTTAGGAAATAAAACGTCATTTTCAGTTGCAGTTCCCTTAGAACATTGTACTTCCCTGGTTGCTTAGATGGTCAAGTGTCTGCCTACAATGCAGGAGACCAGGGTTCAATCCCTGGGTTGGGAAGATCTCTTAGCAGAGGAAATGGCAACCCACTCCAGCATTATTACCTAGAAAATCCCATGGACAGAGGAGCCTGGTAGGCTCCATGGGGTCACAGGGTCAGACACGACTGAGCGATTTCACTTTCTTTAGAACATTATCTGTATCCCATTTTTCTCCCTCCTTTCCTAAAGTTAACCTTTAAAATAAAGTCGGTAAATATCTTTTCCACCCACCTTTTTACTGAGTATTTGTCCACAATAATAAGGCACTGTACTGATGTACGTGCTTTTAAAACTACAAAAATGGTACCATATGTACTTATTCTGTCACTTGCTCTTGTCACTGAAAGTTTAAAGACTTTGAAACTTTTGTTCGCAAGTTTTGTTCATTTTCCAGACATAGTAACTGAAGTTTATTGATCTATTCTTTATACTTTTCTAGATGTTGATATTTCCTCATTTATTCATCTGGTTCCCCCAAAACAGAAATTTTGGTTTTATCAGTTTTGTGATTGTTGGTTTGTTTTTTTTTTCCACTATTACAGTGTACAATTGATACTTCTATGCATGTTGAATGGAGAAGGCAATGGCAACCCACCCCAGTGTTCTTGCCTGGAGAATCCCAGGGACGGGTAAGCCTGGTGGGCTGCTATCTCTGGGGTCTCACAGAGTCAGATATGACTGAAGCGACTTAGCAGCAGCAGCAGCAGCATGCATATTGAATAAAAGTTTCCCTAGAGCTCATACCTACATGTGGCATTACTGATTTCACAGAAATATGCCAAAATGCACATAGAAAAACACTTCTTGCAGAACTTTTTACAAAGTGAAAATTGAATATGGTCAAATTATATGCATCAATAGCAGACAGATATGTAAGTTTTAATATATCTGTGCAATGTTATTAAGGAGAATGGGGTAGATTGATCAGTTTATCTATCTGCCTATCTTCACAAAAATGCCCCAAATTGTTTGCTCAGTGAAAAAATCATTCCAAAACTAAATGCAAATCTATCTCAATTTTCATATGTCAAAAATAAAATGAATAATGTATATGCATAGCTAGAAAAAATCCCTAGAGAATTAGTTAAGAAATTCATGTTAGTGGTTGCCCATGTTTTATAGAATGGACATATATTTTCTCTATTCTATAGTTCTGTAGTTCTAGATAATGCATTATTTAATCTACATCGATAACCAGGATAAACATATAGATACAATTTATTCTTATCTGGATAATAGCACATTTAGATTTTCCGGCTACTAGTAATCCTTATAAGGACTACTTCTTCTACTAATTCCTAACTAATTTCTGGTTTTAGCACAACAAACCAGAATCTTTCATAGATTACTGCACGCCCCTCCTTGCCATGCCTTGAGATTTCTCAAGGTTGAAATTAATTATACTCAGGACTTCTCTGGTGGTCCACGGCTAAGACTCCACACTCTCAGTGTAAGGGATCCAGGTTCGATCCCTTGTCTGGCAACTAGATCCCACGTGCCACAACTAAAAATCCTGCATGCCACAACAAAGATCAAGGATCCCAGGTGCTGCAACTAAGAACTGATGCAACCAAGTTAACTAATTAATTAAAATTCATTACCCTTACTAATACTACTTTTACCAAGAGCCCTTCTAACACAATCACATTATCTTTCCCAGACCTGGTTCTTAATTTCCTTCTAGATTAATCATGGGATTTCAGGTAAAGAAAATTATAAAATTCTAAACAAGGTGCCCAGTGAAGTAGAAGAGTTACTGTCTCCTGGAGAAATATAATTGTGTGCCCAACCAAGTTTCCTTAGGATGGTATTTACTTGGGTGCATCAAACGTTATCCAAAAACCAGACTCTTCTTGCCTGTTCAGTCGCTTCAGTCATGTCTGACTCTTTGCAACCCTATGGACTGTAGCCTGCCAGGCTCCTCTGTCCATGGGGATTCTCTAGGCAAGAATATTGAAGAAGATTGCCATGCCCTCCTCCAGGGGATAGTCCCAACCCACGGATCAAACCTGTGTCTCCTGCGTCTCCTGCACTGCAGGCAGTTTATTTACCCACTGAACTACCTGGGAAACCTGATTCTTCTTCTTTAATAATCATAAAAATTAATTTCCCTATTGTTCTAAAATTGATATTCAAGATAATAATGTTTAGGAAGAATTACACATATTCCATCAGCTGCTGTTCACTAGGCATTATATGTAAGGAACTGAGCACACTGTAGCCAATAAAACATATCAGCTCAAAGTCCAACATCTCAGTGCTAAGTCTAAAATAACATCATCCAAATCAGATGGGGATGAGGCTTGAGTGTAATCCATTATGTTCAGCTCTTGGAGCACAATTCCTCTTCATCTATGAACATATAAAACTAAAGAGACACATTATCTTACCTCCACCTTTTCAACAAGTAATAATAACCCACTCCAGTATTCTTGCCTGGAAATTTTCATGGACGGAGGAGCCTGGTGGACTGCAGCCCGCAGGGTCCCAAAAGTCAGACACGACTGAGTGATTGAGAACACACACACATACTAGACACACACAGACACACACACTAGACACACACACACACTAGACACACACACACTAGACACGCACAGACACAGGGTAACAGCTATCTACACATGTAGACAGGAAGGGCATCCTTCCTGTCTAGAGCTTGGGGTTCTTTTCCAAGATCACTGGAAGAATTCAGATCCCTGATGTTGTAGGACTAAGGCTCTTGGTTTCTCTAGGCTACCTCTCTCCTGCTGCTGCTGCTGCTGCGTCGCTTCAGTCGTGTCCGACTCTGTGAGACCCCAGAGACAGCAGCCCACCAGGCTCCCCCATCCCTGGGATTCTCCAGGCAAGAATACTGGAGTGGGTTGCCATTTCCTTTTCCAATGCATAAAAATGAAAAGTGAAAGTGAAGTCGCTCAGCCGTGTCCGACTCTTAGCGACCCCATGGACTGCAGCCCACCAGGCTCCTCCGCCCGTGGGATTTGCCAGGCAAGAGTACTGGAGTGGGGTGCCATTGCCTTCTCCAACCTCTCTCCTAGTCAAAGGCAATTTACAACATGACTCTGCTTTCTTCTAGGAAAGCAAAAAACATCTCTCTTTAAAGAGCATATCTGATTAGATCAGGCTCATCTAGTTTTTCTTTTTAAAGCTCTCCTTTGATTAACTTAAAATCAATTGAGTAGGGACCTTAATTACATCTGAAAATTCCTCTATATGTATATATACCTTAAGGTTAGGAAGAAAATGACCATCTCACTCCCAACTTCCCCATCGTGACACACGTATATATACATACACAGACATATTTAGTAGTAAATCATAAAGTTTTCCCAAGATACAGCCATATACTTGTATGATTTTCTTAAGTGGTGCTAAACAGGCTTGGTTTATCAGCAGAGAATATTGGTAGTGGAACTGATCCAAAGAAAGAAGACGATGAGGTCCCTAAAGGATTTTCAACGTTAAGAACCAGGAGATGCTCAGAGGAAGAAGAGAGATCCTCATCAGACACTTGGAGTAGATGATACAGACATCAGGACCAAGACAATGAAACACAAAGGCACAGCCAATCACCCTCTGGTCTAAGGGAAACAGAAATCACAATGGAAAGATTGTTTTAAGAAGTTCTCAGAGGAGCATAATTGCTCACATTTTAACTAACCAAGAAGTGGTAATCAGACAGATCTTCTGGGAAAGCGTTTACCAACTAGACTACACTTAATCTGGAGATGGACAGATACACTAGAGCAGTCTGAGGCACACAGCCCCTCTCTCTGCCACCTTCCAGGTATGGTTCTCAAACTTAACAACAAGGGCAATTTTCTATTTCATATGGACCAAGATTCTGTGTTTAAATGAAATGACAATCCTGTTATATTACTTTTCTATTGCTGCTTGTAACAAATTACCATAATTTCCTTCATGAAAAAAACATGAATTTGTTACTTTATAATTCTGTCATTGGGCTGCACTCCTTTTGGAGGCTCTAGAAGAATCTGTTTTCTTGCCTTTTCCAGTTTCTAGAGGTGAACTGCAATATTTGGTTCATGGTCCCTTTCTCTACCTCCAAAGTCAGCAGCCTAGCATATTAAAATCTCTCTCCTATTCAGATATTCCTGTCTCCATTATATAATGATATTTTTTTATTATATTGGACCTACTTAGATTACCCAAGATAATATTCCCATCTGAAAATCCTTAGCTCAACCATATCTGCAAATTCTCTTTAGTCATGTAAGGCAACATTTCACAGGTTTGGGGATTAACATGTGGACACTGTTGAGGGCCATTATTCTGCTTATCATACCAGTCAAATACTGCCTTTCTAATATTCAAACTTAATTAGTTCATTTGACTGCTGACAAAAATACTCAGTAATATATTAATGAGTTTGCTTATAAAGTTTTTCTGCAATATATTTCTACAGACTTCTATGTTCTAAGAAAATTAATAGTGGGATTGTAATTAACAAATATGCTATCTAACAAAAAGTGTTAAGAAACATCATGTTCCTAAGAAGTTTCTTCAAAGCATTCACACAGCATCTAATCTTTTCTTATAACTGTCACTTAAAGTAAGAGAAAAGTGGATATTATCACAGCCATTTTCAAGGTAGGAAACTAAAGCATACAATGGGTTAAGTGGCTTTCCCTACATTTCTCAGGGAGGAATACTGAAGGAGTTATGAATAGAACTCATCCTCCTCTATCCCCATTCAGGAGCTTAAAAGGCTAGGAATAATGGTTACAATGATTCATACTGACTAACATTTCTTCTCCAGAGCACAGCAAATCCAAAAGAGAAATTATCACAGACACATTAATATGCTTTTGGTTATTTAAAAAAAAAAACTCCTGGTTTCAATAAAGCGCTAAAGAAGTATAGAGAACACGTTTCAACCGGTTTGGGAAATCTACTTGACCTTGAGTCATTTCACTGGAATTTCAAACAGGTTTGGAAGGTCTTAAATAAACATGACTTTAAATTTTAAAAAACATGCATTGTTAATATAACTGGCAGTTAAGAACAAAAAGTAAAGAAATAATGGATGTGCAGAGGGCCTTAATTACAGGTATGCAGACACAGTAATGTAGTGGGAGGCTAAGCTACCTGGTGGAAAGAGCTAAAGAGTCAGACAGAATTTGGTTAGCATGCCAGTTCTTCTACGTATACCAGCTGTGTAACATTGGACAAGTCACTTATCCTCTCAGGTTCCTTATCTTAAAAATACAATAGCTACTTCACAGAGCTGATATGAAAATTTAAAATAATGTGTGTAAATTTGTATGTATAACTGAATCACTTGCTGAACAAGTGAAGCCAGGACAACACTGTTAATCAACTATGTTGTTGTCGTTGTCGTTGTTGTTTAGTCCCTAAGTCCTGTCTGACTCTTTTGCGACCCCACGGACTATAGCTTGCCAGGCTCCTCTGTCCATGGGATTTCCCAGGCAAGAACACTGGAGTGGTTGGCCATTTCCTTTCCCAGGGGATCTTCCAGACCCAGGGATCCAACCCGTGTCTCCTGCATTGCTGGCAGATTCTTTATTGTCAGAGATGCCAGGGAAGTCCATCTAATCAACTCCATTCCAATAAAAAATAAAAATTAAAACACAATATATGTAAAGTACCTAGCACATAAAAGCATTTAATAACTTTCCTACTTAGGAAAAACCTAAAATATACAAGCAGATTTTCCTGCTGAAAATATTTGCAGTGGATACTGATGTGCTGCCCAGATTCCACCTCACAGAAGAAGGATTTATTCCCCAAGCTCATAGGAGTGCTGCTTATGGAAATCTGTTTGNTCTTGCCTGGGAAATCCCATGGACAGAGGAGCCCTGCAGGCAATAACACATGGGCTCACAAAAGGGTTAGACACAACTTAGCAACTAAACAATGACAACAACTAATTTGAAACATACTATACCTAGCTTCTTTAGATTTCCAATAAAGATGTGTATAAGAGACAGCCCTTATGGCTCGGCTGGTAAAGAATCTGCCTGCAACGTGGGAGAACTGAGTGCTATCCCTGAGTTGGGACGATCCCCTGAGAAGGGAAAGGCTACCCACTCCAGTATGGCCTGCAGAATTCCATGGACCCCATTGTCCATGGGGTCACAAAGAGCTGTCTCTTATACACATCTAGATGTGTATAAGAGACAGGGTTTGGGGATTAACATGTGGACACTGTTGAGGGCCATTATTCTGCTTATCATACCAGTCAAATATTGCCTTTCTAATATTCAAACTTAATTAGTTCATTTGACTGCTGACAAAAATACTCAGTAATATATTAATGAGTTTGCTTATAAAGTTTTTCTGCAATATATTTCTACAGACTTCTATGTTCTAAGAAAATTAATAGTGGGATTGTAATTAACAAATATGCTATCTAACAAAAAGTGTTAAGAAACATCATGTTCCTAAGGAGTTTCTTCAAAGCATTCACACAGCATCTAATCTTTTCTTATAACTGTCACTTAAAGTAAGAGAAAAGTGGATATTATCACAGCCATTTTCAAGGTAGGAAACCAAAGCATACTATGGGTTAAGTGGCTTTCCCTACATTTCTCAGGGAGGAATACTGAAGGAGTTATGAATAGAACTCATCCTCCTCTATCCCCATTCAGGAGCTTAAAAGGCTAGGAATAATGGTTACAATGATTCATACTGACTAACATTTCTTCTCCAGAGCACAGCAAATCCAAAAGAGAAATTATCACAGACACATTAATATGCTTTTGGTTATTTAAAAAAAAAAACTCCTGGTTTCAATAAAGCGCTAAAGAAGTATAGAGAACATGTTTCAACCGGTTTGGGAAATCTACTTGACCTTGAGTCATTTCACTGGAATTTCAAACAGGTTTGGAAGGTCTTAAATAAACATGACTTTAAATTTTAAAAAACATGCATTGTTAATATAACTGGCAGTTAAGAACAAAAAGTAAAGAAATAATGGATGTGCAGAGGGCCTTAATTACAGGTATGCAGACACAGTAATGTAGTGGGAGGCTAAGCTACCTGGTGGAAAGAGCTAAAGAGTCAGACAGAATTTGGTTAGCATGCCAGTTCTTCTACGTATACCAGCTGTGTAACATTGGACAAGTCACTTATCCTCTCAGGTTCCTTATCTTAAAAATACAATAGCTACTTCACAGAGCTGATATGAAAATTTAAAATAATGTGTGTAAATTTGTATGTATAACTGAATCACTTGCTGAACAAGTGAAGCCAGGACAACACTGTTAATCAACTATGTTGTTGTCGTTGTCGTTGTTGTTTAGTCCCTAAGTCCTGTCTGACTCTTTTGCGACCCCACGGACTATAGCTTGCCAGGCTCCTCTGTCCATGGGATTTCCCAGGCAAGAACACTGGAGTGGTTGGCCATTTCCTTTCCCAGGGGATCTTCCAGACCCAGGGATCCAACCCGTGTCTCCTGCATTGCTGGCAGATTCTTTATTGTCAGAGATGCCAGGGAAGTCCATCTAATCAACTCCATTCCAATAAAAAATAAAAATTAAAACACAATATATGTAAAGTACCTAGCACATAAAAGCATTTAATAACTTTCCTACTTAGGAAAAACCTAAAATATACAAGCAGATTTTCCTGCTGAAAATATTTGCAGTGGATACTGATGTGCTGCCCAGATTCCACCTCACAGAAGAAGGATTTATTCCCCAAGCTCATAGGAGTGCTGCTTATGGAAATCTGTTTGTTGTAAGCAATGATAAATGGGCCTTCTCTTGGATGAAGAGAGAGCTTCCTCACCCAATACCCACCCTCATGGGTGGCCTGCCCCTGAGCTGTTCCAGTTACTGATACGAAGGTCTGTCACTCTGATCAGAATGTACTGTAGGGTTGGCTAAGGCCTCTGCTGAGAGTGCTTAGAAGCTCAACTCTCGCTCTGTCCAATCCTGCTTCTTCCACTTCACTTCTGTTTCACAGGCTTTGATCTCAATAGCACTCCCTATAAGCTCCTGTACCTTAGTCAGTTGGGAGGCATTTTCTCAGAGAACCCCATCCAGCAACAAGGTTGAAGGGTGTGTTGTTCAGCCTCTCTTATGGATCTCACCTTCATTATTCTCCACAAGGGCACAAGTGTGTGTGACGGCACCCAAACACTGTTCAGCTGCTCTGCCAAGGACTAAAAGAGTAAGGATTCTTAAGCCTTACTCCTACCAAGGAGCTGACAGAAGTAATATTTCTTACTATCAAGGAGCCAGAATAAGTGTGACCCCTTTATTCCTGCTCTGTTTTACCCCTCTCAACATCTTTCATTCATAAGCTTCTGTGAAGATTCAGATTCAATAAGCAACAATATTGCTTATGTTAATATTGAGGTCTGGGGGTTGCTTTATAATACTCCAGGAAAAAAAAAGAAGGATAAATGAAACATGACCAGTAAAATGTTGATGATTAATGAACCTGGGTGACTGGTACAAGGAAGTTCATTATACTATTCTCTCTACTTCTGCAATATGTTTGAAATTTTCAATAATAAAAAGTTGGATATTAGTATTCATTATAAAATTACATGCATGTACTTTATAAAAATACATTTAAGGTATATATTTTTTTCTTTTTTAAAAATTTATTCTTTAATTGGAGGAAAATTACTTTACAATGTTGTGTTGGTTTCTGCCATACCAAGCAAATCAGTCATAACTATACATATATCACCTGTCTCTTGAGTCTCCCTCCCCTCCCCTCATTTTACCCCTCTAGGTCTTCACAGAGTGCCTGGCAGTGCTGCCTGTGTTATATAGCAACTTCCCTCCCCCAACTAGCTCTCTGTTTTACACATGGTAGTGTATATACATCGATGCTACTCTCTCAATTAATCCCACTCTCTCCTCCCCTACTGTGTCCATAAATCCATTCTCTACATTTGTGTCTCCATTCCTTCTCTGCAAATAGGTTCATAAATACCATTTTTCTAGATTCCATATATATGTGTTAATATACATTATTTGTTTTTCTCTTTCTGGCTTACTTCACTCTGTATAACAGGCTCTGGGTGCATCCACCTCACTAGAACTGACTCAAATTCATTCTTTTCTATGACTGAGTAATATTCCATTGTATCTATGTACCATATCTTCTTTATCCATTTGTCTGCTAATGGACATCTAGGTTGCTTCCATGTTTAAGCTACTGTGAATAGTGTTGCTATGAACACTGAGGTACATGTGTCTTTTTCAATTATGTTTTTTTTCATAATTACATAATATATGGAACGCATGTACTTTAATGATCAATCTTAAGATAGGTTTAACAATATATCTAAATTCTGCTTATGTTAAGCATGAAATTCATATTTACCAAGCAGATAAAATAGAGCTTATTAGACATCTTACCACACAGTTCTCAAGTATGTTTTTTAAAGTTGCTGAGTCTTTCCTTAAAAGCAAACCATAAAGCAATTCAGACTAAACCTAAAAGAGATTTACTTTTCATGTTAAAAGTCCCAATATGCAGCTCTTCTGTGCATTACACAGACTTTTAGATTATTGATATAATATACTGAAAAATTATTCCAATTTTTAGAAGTTCAACTTTCTAAATGTTTTTTTGAAAACAATGAGTTATTTTAATGCTTATAAAACCTGGCATAACCACATCTTTCTTTCTCNTCATATAGAAGCTATGCACTTTTGTAACTCATATCAATTTTATAATTCTAATGTATTATTAGGTTAAATTTAATAGTTATAGCCTCTAATATTTGGAAATTTCAGTTTGAACCAAAATGAATAAATTTGAAGTGCTGCATCCTAGGTACTTGTGGGCTTATTCAACAGGAAAACTACTTCAGGCTAGGGAACAGTAAATATGAAATTTCATGCTATACTATAATTATGAGGTAACATTAAACTGATCAGATTCAGGCGGTAAGCCTAAAAATCCAAGATAACTATAGATATATATAATTATACATTATAATAATTTCCATATTTGTAATAACAGCAACTACAGATGTATATGGAGCTTTACTAAGACAAGTAATTATGTGTCAATAATTAAAAATATATGCCACTTTTTAATTCTACAGTGTATTTTGAATGTGTTATATCATTTAAATCAGAAAATAAGCATATCCTCTCCGTTGATTTTATAATTTGTTTTACAGATAAAGAGATTGACCAGGTAAAACTTTTTTAAAAACTCACATCAAAAGAAATAGGCAATATGAATAGGATTTTATCTATTAAGAAATTGAATTATTAGTAATCTTCCAAAAAAGAAGGCACTAGATCCAGATGTGTTCATTAATAAATTCCACCAAACATTTAAGGAAAAACTTGTATTAATTTTCTACAATCTCTTTCATAAGACAGAAGCAGAAGGGAATATGTCATGTTCAATGAGGCCAGCATTGCCCTAAAATCAAAACCAAACAAACATATTGCAAAAAAGAAAATAAAGACCTGAAGATCTCATGAACATAGATGCAAAAAATCCACAACAAAATATTTGAAAATCAAATGCAAAAATGTGAAAAAGAACTATATACTACAACCAAGCAGGATTTATTCCAAGTATGCAACACTGGTTCAACATTTAAAAATCAATTACTGAGCATAGTTCTCCCATCAACAAGACCCAGTTTCCCCCTCAGTCAGTCTCTCCCATCATGAAGGAAAAAAAAAAATCAATTAATATACTCTATCACACTAACAGATGAAAGAAGAAAATCCACATGATCATATCAATAGATTATGTAGGAAAGTATTTAACAAAATTTACAAGCACTCATGATGAAAGTTCTCAGGAAACTAAGAATAGAGAGAAATTTCCTTAAATTGATAAAAAAAAAAAAAACTACAAGAAACCTACAGCTAAAGCATTTAATGGTGAAAAACTCAAAGTTTTCCTAAGTAAGATAAGGAATAAGACAAGGATAACCCTCATACTCCATTTTTCATTGTACTGGAACACTTCCTAATACTATTACATAAGGGAAGAAGGCATCCCTTATGGCTCGGCTGGTAAAGAATCTGCCTGCAACGTGGGAGAACTGAGTGCTATCCCTGAGTTGGGACGATCCCCTGAGAAGGGAAAGGCTACCCACTCCAGTATGGCCTGCAGAATTCCATGGACCCCATTGTCCATGGGGTCACAAAGAGTCAGACACAATTGAGTGACTTTCACTTTCACTTTTAAAGAAAAGAAAATGAAAAGCATATAGATTTGGAAGGAAGGATTAAAATTGTCTTTATTTGCAGATGACGTGACTGCCTATGTAAAAAGTCCAAAAGTATTGACTAAAAACTTTTGGAACTAAGTGGTTATAGTAAGATTGCAAGACACAAAGTTAATTTTTAAAAAATCAATTTCTTTCCTAACATACTAGCAATGAACAGTGGAGTCTGAAATTAAAAACACAATGTGTGTGTGCTCAGTTGCTCAGCCGTGTCCAACGCTATGCAACTTCACAGTCCGTAGCCTCCCAGGCTTCTCTGTACATGAGACTTTCCCAGCAAAAATGCTGGAGTGGACTGCCATTTTCTTCTCCAGGGAATCTTCTTGACCCAGGGATAGAAAAAAAGAACACCCCCCTTTGTTATATTTAACATACACTTTACATATATGAGCAAATTCCGGGAGATAGTGAAGGACATGGAATCCTGGCATGCCGCAGTGTGTCTCCTAAGTCTCCTGCATTGGCAGGCAAATTCTTTACCACTGAACCACCTGGGAATCCCAAAAAAATACCACTTACATTAGCAATCAAGAATTATTACAAAGCGACAATAATCAAGACAGGACGGTACTGGTGAAAGGACAAAGAGATCAGTGGAACAGAACAGAGAACCAGAAACAGGACCACTTAAATACAGTTGACTGATTCTTGACAAAGTAGCAAATGCAATAAATGGATCAAAGATAATCTCTTCAACAAATGGTGCTGAAACAACCAAACATCAACATGCAACAACAACAAAAAAATCTGGACACAAACTTTACAATGTTCACAAAAATTAACTCAAAACAGATCATAGACTTAAATATAGATACAAAAGGCAAAACTATAAAACTCCTGGAAGATAACATAGAGAATCTAGATGGACCCTTAAGAAACAACACCAAAAACACAATCCATGAAAGAAAGACTTGATGAGATGTCTTTATTAAAATTAAAAATGAGATACCACTACATACCTATGCTGTTGCTGCTGCTGCTGCTAAGTCGCTTCAATCGTGTCAGACTCTGTGCGACCCCACAGATGGCAGCCCAACAGGCTCTCCCCCGTCCCTAGGATTCTCCAGGCAAGAACACTGGAGTGGGTTGCCGTTTCCTTCTCCAATGCATGAAAGTGAAAAGTGAAAGTGAAGTCGCTCAGTCGTGTCCGACTCTTAGCGACCCATGGACTGCAGCCTACCAGGCTCCTCTGTCCATGGGATTTTCCAGGCAAGAATGCCAAAAATCCAGAAGACTGATGGCACCAAATGCTGGGGAGATTGTGTAACAACAGGTACTCTCGTTCACTGCTGGTAGGAATGCCAAATGGTACAGATACTTTGAAAGACAGTTTAATGGTTTCTCATAAAATTAAATATATTCTTGCCACGTGATCCAGCAATCATGCTCCTTGGTAGTTACCTAGGGAGTTGAAAACTTATATCCACACAAAAACAAACTGTGCTATATCCATAAAAAGCAATGCTACTTAGCAATGAAAAGAACAAATAACTGACAAATAGATGAATTTCTGTTTTAGTGTATGTGCTGCCAAAGTCAGCATGTAGATGAATTTCAAAAAATATTATTCTGAGTGAATAAAGCCAAGGCACAAAGAATGCATAGTACTTGAGTGTATTACTATGCAATAGTTATGTCAGAAAATGCATAACTATAGAGGAAGCAAACAGATCAAGGAATGCTTGGGATCTGGGTGTGGAGGGGACTGATTGTAAGTGTACCTAAGGGAACTTAAGACAACAGAAATCTACATCTTGGTTGTGACGGCAATTTCAACATAGTCTACACCTGTCAAACTCAACAAACTGTGTAACTACAATTGATGAAACTTGGTATAAATAAATTTCATGTCAATACAAGAACAAGAAATGAAGTGTCAGGCACCAAAATTATAGTTTAATACTTATTTTCAAAAAAGTGACAATGACTGTATTTCATAAAATATTTCACTCTGTATATTCCTGAAACATTTGTCCCCCTTTGTTATATTTAACATACACTTTACATGTATGAGCAAATTCCAGGAGACAGTGAAGGACAGGGAACCCTGGCATGCCGCAGTCCATGAGATCGCAAAGAACTGGACACGACTTAGACACTGAGCAACAGCAGTACTTTGCATGAGGCTTTGCAGAGATGCATCTGGTTCCCGAAATGACAAGTGCTTACTGCACCTCTACCAAAAATAGTACTTTGTCAGGAACCAAGTGCTCTGCGACTTAAAGATGGAGGAAGAGACACAGCACATATACATATACTCCCAGAAAATTATACCACTAATTTTTGTTACATATGCACTACATTACTCTGGCAACACCAAAGTTAATCACTGCAACCAAAATGTGAGAGGGTTTTTTTTTTTTCTGCCCCCCATGGTAAGAAAGAAACAAAGCAACTGATTCTTGTTAAGTATCTGAGTTAAGTAATGAAACATGTAAAGAAACATAACAAATATAAATGGAAATGTATAAACTGCCATTTCTTTCCCTCAAAGAAGATCTTGAGAACGGAATGGGAAAGGGGATTTATAATTAATAATAAACAGTTAAGATTCTCAGTCTGCTAGGTGCCATAGTGGCTATAAGTTAGGGAATGGTAATAATCTACAGGGCTTCCCTGGGGGCTCAGTTGTATGAACCTGCCTCCTAATGCAGGAGAGGCGGTTTCGATCCCTGGGTCAGGAAGATCCCCTGAAGAAGGAAATGATAACCTACTCCAGTATTTTGCCTGGGAAATCCCATGGACAGAGGAGCCCTGCAGGCAATAACACATGGGCTCACAAAAGGGTTAGACACAACTTAGCAACTAAACAATGACAACAACTAATTTGAAACATACTATACCTAGCTTCTTTAGATTTCCAATAAGTTATCAGTATTATATTATAATCAGTCCTATTTCTTCTCCATTCGAGTTACTCCATTAATGAATGACTTTTTAGAATAAATGACTGTGAAGTAAACTGAAAAATCATGTAAGTCATAGGTAACAAATAAATTCAGGGTTCCCCCCCCAATTAATGCCAAGTTGTTTCTTCAGGATATGCAGCATTGTATAAAGCTCCCAGGCAGGTTAGATCGTGAATCAACAAGTATTTATGAAATTCCTATATTCTACAATACTATATTCCATGTGGTAGGACAGACAAGAAAAATATTGTGAGATCTAAGGATTTTAATTTTAGCTTCCTTTAGTTGAGGAAACAAAATACATAGATTCCAGTGTACATCACTAACACCATTTCTTCCGGACACCATTGGCACACACCTGCTCCCTTATATGTATATACTTACTCAAAATTTACCTGCCGATGTCTGCACTGACCTCTTGAGACACACTTCTCTGAAAAAAAAAAAACTAAAATGAAGTGTATCTTTTTGCTCTTAAAGAACCCAGAGTCTCTGTTTTTCTTTTTCACAACAGTGTTCATTTTAGGAAATATGCACCTGCTAAAAGTAACAATGCAAAAAGTAAAGAGGGAGGCAGAAAAGGAGGAAGCACAGAAAGAACAGAGGAGGATTTAGGCATTCAACAATTTATCCAAAGAAGGGTATCAGCACTTTAATTTTATAATGTCATGAGCATAAACATATGAAAATTGGGTTAATGACACAAAGCCCTTTGAAATATGGCAAAGCATTCCCAAATTTGAATTCTTTCATGTAAAAATCCACCGTATTAAAATGTATTATACATTTTAGGAATGCTAATTCTGAAACCTCAGTAGACTAAATGTGTTCTAAATTTATAGATTCAATAAATNAAAAAAAAAAAAAAAAAAAAAACTAAAATGAAGTGTATCTTTTTGCTCTTAAAGAACCCAGAGTCTCTGTTTTTCTTTTTCACAACAGTGTTCATTTTAGGAAATATGCACCTGCTAAAAGTAACAATGCAAAAAGTAAAGAGGGAGGCAGAAAAGGAGGAAGCACAGAAAGAACAGAGGAGGATTTAGGCATTCAACAATTTATCCAAAGAAGGGTATCAGCACTTTAATTTTATAATGTCATGAGCATAAACATATGAAAATTGGGTTAATGACACAAAGCCCTTTGAAATATGGCAAAGCATTCCCAAATTTGAATTCTTTCATGTAAAAATCCACCGTATTAAAATGTATTATACATTTTAGGAATGCTAATTCTGAAACCTCAGTAGACTAAATGTGTTCTAAATTTATAGATTCAATAAATATTTGTTGTTCATTAAAAAATAAAAAATAAAAATAAAATAAAATGTATTATACATATCTTTTTGTTACCAAAAGGATTTTGATTGTACTCTAAGTTGCCACTGAGGAGAATAATTAGAGAAACTGGGAGTGAGGAACAGCAATAAAAAGGAGATGAAACAAATGGCAGAGGAGGTAAAGAAGTTATTCCATCAGATCCTACTCCCTTTTGTATTATGAGGAGACAGATTGCTGGCACATATATAAAGTATGCTTCTAGTATACTGTAAGATCATTTCACTAGGATCACATTGGCAATGAGGCAGTAGAAATCAATAACCACATTTATAACACTGGAATTTGACATAGGATCATATACTGAAAAAGACCTCTCAGTATGAATATTACCTTTGAAAAAGCAAATAAATACACAGCCATGACACTGAAACTAAGAGAAACAGAAAGCATAAGAAGTGTCTAATGATCAACTGATTATAATGCTCATTATTGCTCATTAAAATGTATACCATTCATCTCTAACCTTCTATACAGTATTCAGTCTCTATTTCTTACTTTAGTGAATCAAGCTTATGTATTTAACATCCTTTTTAAATTTGTGACCTCAAGGGTTTCCCTGGTGGTTCAGCTTGCCAATGCATGAACCCTGGGTTTGATCCCTAGGCCAGAAATATCTTCTGGAGGAAGAGATGGTAACCCACTCCAGTATTCTTGCCTAGAGAATCCCATGGACAGAGGAGCTTGGTGGGCTAGAGTCAAAGGGGTCACAAAAGAGTTTGTCGCGAATTAGCAACTAAACAACAACAAAGAGAAAATGAGTGCTAAATTAGTGTGACGGCCATGAGAACAGCCGATCCCAGAAAATGCTACGTATTCTCGCTTCAAAAGGGTGGATGATGATGCTTCGAGGCAATTTAGGGGGAAGAATTAGTATATTTGGATATGTTGCAACATGAGGCACTTCTGATGTATCCAGACCAAGATGCTGATACAATAAGTAGTTTTAAATGGGATCTATAGCTCAGGAGGGCTTCCCTGATGGCTCAGATGGTTAAAAAAAAAAAAAAAAAATCTGCCTGCAATGTGGGAGACCTGGGCTCTATCCCTGGGTTGGGAAGATCCCTTGGAGGAGGAAATGGCAGCCCACTCCAATATTCTTGCCTGGAGAATTCCATGGACAGAGGAGCCTGGTGGGCTACAGTCCATGGGGTGGCAAAGAGTCAGACACAACTGAGTGACTAAGCACACTGTAGCTCAGGAGAAATATCTAGGTTAAAAATACTTGAATGTATGGGATAGAATTGTGGTGAATATCAACATTCAGGGACTAAAAGGATAAAGAGAAGTCAACTAGTCACGCAGTAAAGGAAAGAATGAAAAGATTAGTGTTGTAGACCCCAAAGGAGGCGAGGGAATGATGAGAACCAAATATATCTTCAGCACAAGTGAGACAGGCCTGGGACCTGGGATCCTTGCTGCAGTGCTGCAGTGCTTGCACTTGGACACAACTCTCCTTGAGCAACCAAATACAAACTATATGAAACTAAAATTAACCGCATGTATGTGCAGTTAGGACAAATTCTGGACAAAAGGTACAAAGAAACCAAAGGACCACTTGTCACTTCAAAATAGCCTGAAGCAAAAGTAGGGTACTGCCATGCCCCCTGCGCATTAAGGGGTGGGCCACCCCTCCGGCCTGACCCCTGGAACCAGCTCATGCCCCAGCTCAGGAACACGCCAGCAAGGGAAACTGCTGTTTGTTCTTGCTCCCCACTGTTGTTGAGAGGGACCCCCAATAAAGCTTTGCCTGAATTTCTTGTCTTAGCTCTGATCAACTTCTATCGATTAAGGAGGCCAAGAATAGTGGTCTGTAACACAGGTGTACAAGGTACACTGGATCAGATATTATAATATATTGCCTAACATTTTTATTATGAAGAAAATCTTGAAATATGAAGGCTAAATATAATGAAACAATGTGAAGTTAATATAAAAGAACAAGTTTAACCTCTGGAAAAAGGAAGAAAACAGAAGGCTACTACTGAGTCTTTGAGATAAATTACAGAGCACATAATATGCTTTGAGCTAAACACTCCTAGAATTAATAAACTGCCTAGTTATTCAATATAAATCCACATGATTTATACCAAAAATTCATTTACATTCTACAGAGGAAAAATATCTATTTTCTCCCTTCTTTCTAAAAAGATTTCTGAACTCTGGGAGAAAGTTTATGACGATTAATAGAGTGCTGCCAGAAATTTGTGTTAAGAGAAAAAAAAATTAATCTTTTATATATAAAGATAATACCTGAAGCCAACTCTCAGTAAAAATTATATTTTGAGGGTTTTTTTTTTTCCCCAGAGAAATTACAAGCCATATTGGATTTTCTAGAACTTTCCTGCGAGGAAGCCTATCACACTCTAATTAAGTGGCTGCCAGGAGGTAAGCATGTAGTGTATGACCTGCTTCCAGGCTCTCTTCATGCTCAGCTCACCTTGAGTTTAGTGCCATGATAAACTTTCTTAAATGCCACATCTAATAATAATGTAACAGAGACAATATTTTGGAAATATGAAACTAATGGATGTTTTCATCCTCCCTAAATTACGATGTCTTCCATTTCCCTGCCTATTTTATCACTGTCTATCAGATAAGATTAGGGAAATCTCCGGTCAGTGAAATTCTTTTCTCATTTTCCCTAGTACAAATGAGAAACATACAGACTCTCCTTAAATAAATGCTATGTCAGAGTCTCTGTGTGGGGCACATGAGCCCTGAATGCAAATGAATGCATGCCTGGAAGCAACCTAAAGGCCATGATGCTTTGGGAATTTGGCAGACATAGACTAGAGACACTTATCAGAAAGCTTCATTGTTGATCGTCTCAGAACTTGTTCCCATGAGAGCAGAACCTCTGTGAAGGTAGTTAAATCTTTAAAAAGACCAAGCAGTAAAAGACCATTTGAAAAAGAAGCAAGCCTAGCCAGCAGCGAATTCCCTTTGAGGATTTTATTATCCCTGTGAGCGCCTGGATACAGTGAAATAGCAGTCTCGGGGGAACTGCTCTTTGAAGAGGCAAGATGAGAGCTCAGCTTCTGAAGAAGTGGTCCCTGCCTAAGCAGGGAGAGCATGAGATGGAGAGGGAGGTCATCGGCCCGTGCTTGAGGCCCAGCAGGAAGCACCACAGGAGCTGCAACTTGCATCCCAGGGAACTTCATGTGGATGCCACCAAATGGGACCCTAGTCTGTTCCCTTTTGAGAGGGAAAGGCCAGATCACCTGCCTCCAGAAGGCCAGTACCACATCATCATCAAGGTGTACACACCAGTGGAATTCAAGAGAGAGCTACAGGAAGCTGTCCTCAGAACACACTGCTCTTGAGAATCAGAATGACCAGGGTTCAAGATTGCTTTACAAAATCATCAGTTCAGCTCAGTTACTCAGCCGTGTCTGACTCTGCGACCCCATGGACAGCACCACGCCAGGCCTCTGTGTCCGTCAACAACTACTGGAGCTTGCTCAGACTCATGTCCATTGAGTCAGTGATGCCNCAGGGTTCAAGATTGCTTTACAAAATCATCAGTTCAGCTCAGTTACTCAGCCGTGTCTGACTCTGCGACCCCATGGACAGCACCACGCCAGGCCTCTGTGTCCGTCAACAACTACTGGAGCTTGCTCAGACTCATGTCCATTGAGTCAGTGATGCCATCCAACCGTCTCATCCTCTATCATCCCCTTCCTCCTGCCTTCAATCTTCCCAGCATCAACGTCTTTTCCAGTGAGTCGATTCTTCACATCAGGTGACCAAAGTATTGGAGCTTGGTGTTAATAAATACAAGCTATGGGAGGAAGAAAGGAAAGAAGGAAGGAAGTGGAGGGGGGGAGGAGGGAGGAAAGGAGGAGGAGGAAGGCAATGTCCAAAACTGAGCACCCACGCAGTGAGTTAAAATGGTTCAGAGAGGGATTTGAGTTGAGAGGACTTGAAATAGCCTCCCACAAATATCCCAGTTGTATTAGTATGTGACAGAGAAGCAGAAAAATTTCCAGTACCCCTAAGCCCTTGAAAGGTGAGTGAAACACAGCTGAAATTTAAGTCAGTAAACTTAAGTGCTTAAAGTCACCAAGTTACTACTTTGAGTTAAGATATGTTTGCCTCCAGAGACGGTTTTATCCCTTTCCTCAAAATCCTACAAGGGGTTCTAAACATCTATTTTGAAATTCTTAAATTCTCTTATCTGGCATTCACCTGTCTCAAGATTCCCAAACCTATCCTTCTTCACTCCAAAATATATTAATAACACATGCATTTCTTATTGATACAATTAATTGTTGATATGAAGCAGGGCAAAGGCTAACAGAGTTTTGTCAAGAGAACACGCTGGTCTTAGCAAACACCCTCTTCCAAAACCATAAGAGAAGAGTCTACACATGGACATCACCAGATGGTCAGCACCAAAATTACATTGATTATATTCTTTGCAGCCAAATGGAGAAGCTCTATACAGTTAGCAAAAACAAGACCTGGAGCTGACTGTGGCTCAGATCATGAGCTCCTGATTGGAAAATTCAGGCTTAAATTGAAGAAAGCAGGAAAAACCTCTAGACCATTCAGGTATGACCTAAATTAAATCCCTTATGAATATATGGGAGGTGACAAATAGATTCAAGGTATTAGATCTGGTAGACAGAATGCCTGAAGAATTATGGACAGAGTTTTGTAACATTGTAACACAGGAGGCAGTGACCAAAACCGTCCTAAAGAGAAAGAAACACAATAAGGCAAAGTGGTTGACTAAGGACTTACAAAGAGCTGAGAAAAGTCAAGAGAAGCAAAAGGCAAAGGAGAAAGGTAAAGGTATACTCAACTGAATGCAGAGTTCCAGAGAATCGCAAGAAGAGATAAGAAAGACTTCTTAACTAAACAATGCAAAGAAATAGAGGAAAACAATAGAATGGGAAAGACTAGAGATCTCTTCAAGAAAATTAGAGATACCAAGGGAACATTTCATGCAAAGATGGGCTCAATAAAGGACAGAAATGGCAAGGACCTAATAGAAGCAGAAGAGATTTTTTAAATGTGGCAAGAATACAATGAAGAAGAACTATACAGAAAAAGGTCTTAATGACCCAGGATAACCATGATGGTGTGGTTCATATCCAAGAGTGTGAGGTCAAGTAGGCCTTAGGAAGCATTACCACAAACAAAGCTAGTGGAGTAGACAGAATTCCAACTGAGCTATTTAAAATCCTAAAACATGATAACAGTTAAGTGCTGCACTCAATATGTCAGCAAATTTGGAAAACTTAGTAGTGGTCACAGGACTGGAAAAAGTGAGTTTTCATTTCAATATTAAAGAAGGATAATGCCAAAGATTGTTCAAACTACCAGATAATTGCACTCATTTCACATGCTAGCAAAGTAATGGTCAAAATCCTTCAAGCTAGGCTTCAGCAGTATGTGAATCAAGGACTTCCAGATGTACAAGCTGGATTTAGAAAATGGCAGAGGAACAAAGGATCAATTTGCAACATCTGTTGGATCACAGAAAAGGCACGAGAATTCAAGAAAAATTTCCACTTCATTGACTAGACTAAAACCTTAGACTGTGTGGATTACAACAAACTGTGGAAAATTCTTAGAGATGGGAATACCAGACCACCTTACCTGTTTCTGAGAAACATGTGCGCAGGTCAAGAAACAACCGTTAGAATTGGGCATGGAATGAAAGACTGATTCCAAACTGGGAAAGGAGTATGTCAAGGCTGTATATTGTCACCCTGCTTATTTAACTTCTATGCAGAGTACATCGTGCAAAATGCCAGGCTGGATGAGTCACAAGCTGGAATCAAGATTCCTGGGAGAAATATCAACCTCTGATAATGCAGATGACACCTCTGTAATGGCAGAAAGTAAAGAGGAACTAAAGAGCTTCTTGATGAGGGTGAAAGAGAAGAATGAAAAAGCTGGCTTGACACTCAACATTCAGAAAATTAAAATTATTCCATGGCACAGAGAAGAGGAAAAAGTGGAAGCAGTGACAGATTTTATTTTCTTGGATTCCAAAATCACTGAGGACAGTGGCTGCAGCCATGATATTAAATGACTCTTGCGCCTTGGAAGAAAAGCTCTGACAACAAACCTAGACAGTGTATTAAAAAGCAGAGACATCATTTTGCCGACAAAAGTCCATATTGTCAAAGCTATGGTTTTTCCAGTAGCCATGTATGAATGTGAGAGTTGTACCATAAAGAAGGCTGAGTGCCAAAGAATTGATGCTTTTGAATTCTGGTTCTGGAGAAGACTCTTGAGAGTCCCTTGGACTGCAAGGAGGTCAAACTAGTCAATCCTAGAGGTCACATCTATTGCTAGTTTCAAAATCTAATGAAAATCCAATAAAAATTAATTTTAAAAAATAAGGAAAAATCTTAAAATAATATTTTGAATAGTAAAAGATAATTTTAATAAAATGGTTATCTCAAGAGATAGGAGAAGTTGAAATGCTGCTGCAAAGTGTTGTGGAGGAAGGAAGAAAATTAAAACAATCCAAGTCTATATTACATAGAATCTTCATTAAAATGTTATTGAGTTTAAAAAAAACTAATGAAATTATGTAAATTTTCCCTTAATAAACTATAACTTACTTTCTGTAATACAATTTGGCAATATATATAAAAGTCAATATATATGTCAACAGAGATCTATATAGTCAAAGTATGGTTTTTCCAGTAGTCATGTATGAATGTGAGAGTTGGATCATAAAGAAAGCTGAGAATTGAAGAACTGATGCTTTGAACTGTGGTGTTGGAGAAGACTCTTCAGAGTCCCTTGGACTGCTAGGAGATCCAACCAGTCCATCCTAAAGGAGATCAGTCCTGGGTGTTCATTGGAAGGACTGATGCTGAAGCTGAAACTCCAATACTTTGGCCACCCAATGTGAAGAGCTGATTTGTTGGAAAAGGCCCTGATGCTGGGAAAGATTGAAGGTGGGAGGAAAAGGGGATGACAGAGTATGAGATGGTTGGAAGGTATCACTGACTCGATAGACATGAGTTTGAGTAAGGTCTGTTAGTTGGTGATGGACTGGTAAGCCTGGCATGCTGCAGTCTATGGGCTCACAAAGAGTTGGACATGACTGAGTGTCTGAACTGAACTATAAAAGTCTTAAAAAGATAGTTACCTCTATTCAGTGATTTAATTTTTCCAAGGAAATAAAATCAAAGATAGAGGATTTATGCATAAATGTGTTCATCAGAACATAATTCATAACAGTAAACTACTGTCAACAATCTAAATGACTGTGTAGTTTGAGTCAGGAAAAGAGTGAAAATAATCTCAATAGAGGATGATGTTTTAAAAATCACTCTAATATATTCTTACATTTAAATATTATGCAAAGAAAAGGCAGAGGAATCAAATTGCCAATATACATTGGATCATAGAGAAAGCAAGAGAATTCCAGAAAAACATCTACTTCTACTTCATTGACTGTGCTGTAACCATTGACTATGTGGGTCACAATAAACTGTGGAAAATTCTTAAAGCAATGGGAATACTAGACCACCTTACTTGTCTCCTGAGAAACAGGTCAAGAAGCAACAGCTAGAATCAGACATGGAACAGACTGGTTCAAAATTGGTAAAGGAGTACATCAAGGCTGTATATTGTCACCCTGCTTATTTAACTTNAAATTCTTAAAGCAATGGGAATACTAGACCACCTTACTTGTCTCCTGAGAAACAGGTCAAGAAGCAACAGCTAGAATCAGACATGGAACAGACTGGTTCAAAATTGGTAAAGGAGTACATCAAGGCTGTATATTGTCACCCTGCTTATTTAACTTCTATGTAGAATACACCATGTGAAATGCCAGACTAAAATATTCGATCACATTAAAATGTTTATTCACATAAGAGTATGTTCAAGACATAATATTAAGTGGAAAAAGTATACTGTGTATTCATCAAAAGATTCCAATTTTGAGTATATATAAAAACTGTATGTTTGTGATTGGGATGAACCACGCAGAATTAGAAGGCCTGTACCTGCCCAGCTTAAAGACGGAAGACAAGAGCTGAGAGTCAGCAACAGAAACATGATAGTTTAATGGATAGGGGAATCTTGCATATCTGAAGCAAGGTCCTGGAGAAACACCTCACTGTATATGGCAGAGGGCAGACAGGACATGGCAGCAGTCTTTGCTCCTAGAGACAGGGGTAGGTTGCTAGTTGTAGAGGAATTGACTTAAGGTTGGCTCATGGGTTATTAGGGAAACCAGCAGAGCAGCATGCCCCTCACCATCCCTTTAAGCACAGTGGAAAGTTCTTATCTAAAGCTAGATCATTCTTTCGGGCCTGGGGCAAGTATGTAGGAGGGTCAGTCATGTGAGCAGGGTATACCTGAGACAGGGACTGGCTGAGCAGGGGATGTACAGAAAACAAGAGAACAGTCATCTTGGGTAGCCTGATCATAATATTTATGTACATGAAATATCTTGAGAAAGCACACAAAAAGATTAGCTTATTTGTTCATTCTTTCAGTGTCCATTCATTTAAAACACATGTACATTTATTTACTAAATTCTCTAAACCAAACAGTCATTGTTCTCACCCCATGGGGTTGGTAGTCTAGTAAAGAGTATACATTTACATGTAACTACAACAAAATTATATGTGTACATTCATTTTTGTTTGTTTCTTAGCTGTCTCCATTAAAATTGCCAACTCCATTATCGTAGAGATCCTGTTTATCATGTTTGTCACTGTATTGCCAGCATACACCAGAGTCCAGGATCATTAATATTTCAAGAATGCAGAGGAAACCCAGAGATTAAACAGGAACATATTAGCAGAGGACCTCAGGTAGGAGGTTTGAAAACTTTTTTGAGGACAAGTGCCATTGAAAATAAGGTTCTCAAGGATGAGCAAGAAACAGGCAGATGAAAAGGGCT
>SJYX01013867.1:0-28894 GCA_006410675.1 Oreotragus oreotragus | reverse complement strand
CTGGTGGGCTGCCATCTATGGGGTCACACAGAGTCGGACACGACTGAAGTGACTTAGCGGCAGCAGCAGTTAAAAAAATGCATAGTAGCCTAAAAATGTATATATATAACTTAGCTTTAGAGTTTATTGTTATTTTAGTTTTCTTCATTATTTGGTTTTGGGTGTTAGATTAGAGTGTTGCTTTTGTTTTTTTCTTCCTGCTGAGAACTTACACCAAGGCAGTATTAGGTGTAAAAGTCAGAGGAACCAGTAGAGGGCAACATAATGTTATTCTAACACATAAACTGGGGTAAGTTTTGTAATTTAAACAATAGAAAAGCCTTTTAGGGGTGGGTGCTGTATTTTTCCCTGTTGGTTTCATATTACAACTCTGGAGGTGCTTCCTCCCTTGGTCTGAAGAGTCAAAACAAAGTGCTATTGGCAAAACTCTCCCATCAATCAGCAGCAGTGCACACAACACATTTTAGAGCCTCTTTTGGTAAATTCAGTCTCCTTCAATCCCAGTCACCTCTCCACTTGAAGAATAAGTTGTGTTTATTATCACTGATAATTAGTGACGTTAGAATAAATGTGTGATTGCTTCTTTTGTCAACTGTATTCTATGAGTGGAAATATTACATAAAAGCAAGGGAGGTTGTTAGCAGAGATTATCAGACATGGATTGGAAGAAAGAGTGAAAATTCTGGAGATTTGAAGTTTATTAAAATAACCTACGTTTGAGTTCATGCCTGATGTTCTGTGTCTAGATTTCTTGTAGCTTTGATGCTTTATTGGACTAAATTAAGTCTATCAAGATAACTGTATTTGGCTGCAGGGAGGGAATTGCAGTTCCCTTGGATATATATGATTTTTCAAAATAGCCAGTTGCTTTGAAATTCTACGAATTTTCTTTGAGATTTTCTCAGTTTGGCTATTATAGATTATGCTGTTTTAGTTACAAAGGATTTCACATCAAATCATTTTAGAAATTTATTCAAAAGGCTCAGTTGCAGTTTTCGGTTCCTTGAGTAGCAGATGAATGCAATAGCTATTAAATCTGCCACTTGCCAGTGAAGTTAGTAATAGAGATTATGTTTCAACATCTGGAAAATAACTGGGTCTTTTTTATACCTGATTTACAAGATTAAGAGAATCTTTCTAATATATTTTACTAAAATATCTTACTAATATATTTGCAGAACTCTTTCGTGAAATATTACTAGTCAAAAAAATTGAATGTTTTCTGCTGAAAAGGTTAGTGTATGGGTAATAGGTTTTAGAAATGAAATGATTTCACATTCTTAATGTTGATTCATAGTGATTCATTTTAGTTTCAGTAATTTTTTTCACTATTTTTACAAAATAGTGATATTGCAAACTAACAAGTTTATAAAAAAACTAATTCTCATATAGTTCACACAGTAGTTGATTATTTTAAGTATCAGGATATTATCAAACTAAGTTAAGGCATATGCTATTTGAAAGAATTTAAAGCAACTACTTTAGTTTCTTCCTTTTTTTGAAAAATTTTGCTTTTATATTATTTATTTTATCATGAACATCCTAGTACCTTGTTCATTAGATCCTTTATATTTCATGAAACTTTTATCTGTTGGAGTAATTTTAACCAGTGTTCAGTTACTGACTTTTAAGCGTCACCAGCAGTAACTTAAATAAAATCATTGCAATTTGCAGTGGTTTTGAGGTCTTGATAATTCAAGGAATAATTCTGAGGTTGAGCATTTATACTTGAAAAAAGAAATCGTTGGTAGACATACCATTAGATCGCTGATATTGAAGGGACTTTTGAGGAAGTGTGAAGCAGAGGATGTGGTTTTCATCTCTGGCCCTGGAGACGGCATTATTATTTGCCAGTAGGCACAGCTGCCTGCAAGTCTTTCCTCTCATCCGACCCTGTGAGTGTGGCAGCAGCTCCGCTGTTTGAACAGGGTCTCTCTCTAACAGAAAAATAAAGGCCATGTTTTGGCCCTTGGTTTTGTTGTTTTGTTTCTGGATTTTTTTTTTTTTTTTTTTAGTTATTCCATTTCTGTGAAAATTCTTTCAGTGCCAAACTAAGTAAAATACAGCACAAAAACTGTGATTATGTATCTAGCTTATAATTTGGTAACTAAAGGCACTTGGTGGGTAATTTCCACTTGAAACTTTTAGTAACAATTTTGGAATTTGCATAACTGTGATTTAAGCATGTGTCTTAGGGAAGTAGGTTAATAGACCGAGAAAATCTTAGTGATAGAAAGCTATACGTAGAAAGTTATATTACAAATAATGTGTTAAACTACTAAATCATATATCTTTACAGGTCTGAGGTGGTGGGCTGATGTAAGAAGTTAAATTTTATCTTTCTGCATCCAGAATTGTTCCTTTCTCTGGTCCACTAAATTAAGTACAAAGAATACTGGTTTCTTAGAAACGTGATACTAAACATTTGCTTTAACTGTTCATTTCCAGTAGATGGCTACAGTTCACTACCAAATTGAACTTATAATGGATTTTTCACAGTAACTAAATCAGAAGATGAAGGTTGAATTACTATAAATGAGTTGCCCTGTACATTTTTCTTATTTCATGTGGTTAGTCATTTAGCCTCGTTACTTTTTTAAAGAACATCTTTTTTAAATGATTGAAAAGTGGTATTTTCACTTTTTCCTCTGAGCAGTGTGTAGTAATACCATTATCTATTTTCTTTAAGCACAAATTATTTACTTTTTAAAATTCTCTATTATGTGAAGAATACTAGTAATTATTGAATTATGTAAAAAAATGATACTATGGTAAGAATCCTGATAAATTCTATAAGTACTGCTTCCCTCAATTCAATCATTTTATTTTTTAATTTATCTTAGCTTCTCAATTGAAGCACTTGAGTCATTTATCACTTGTGTTGTCTAATTATTGGCTTTCACTATTACTTCAAATGTAATACAAACATATATCTGTTTAAAAAATATGTTTTATTAATCTGGATCCACACCAATGTATTTTAAATATAATTTGATCAAGTTAATAATGTAATTGCAAGCTTACTATTTGGAAAAATATTTATTAGCTTATAAAATCCTTAAGATGTGCATTACTCTTGGACGTGTATCTGTCCACTAGGATATAGAAATAACTTGTAAGCATAGCACAAGGTGATAAGTGTCATTATTGACTTTTCATCCTCATCCATAAATATAACTGCTGTATCCTAGTTTATGGGTGTGTGTGGGGGGTTCAAATACAACACAAATGTGAAGACTAGACTTCCCCCCTTATTTCCTCAGAAATACTGTGTAATTTGTCTGTCTTCCCTCCATGAATATTTGTTTTTCCTTGAGTTGTATATATGTGTGTGCACAGATATAATACCAGTGTGATTTTATCTCCTGCAGTTATTGGTTGAACCAAACAGTTCAAGGTTTAGCTTTTGTTTTAATTTTATACATAAAGGTGTAGATTTGATGTGATACTCTGAGACTGCCAGTTTATATGGGTGGGCTACAACTATTTAATCTATTATTAATAAGTATTTTACTCAGCTATATAAATTATAAAAATAATGCCAGGGTTCTAGGAGAATTTCTTTTTGCACATTTAGAGTTTATGTATAAATTTTACATTCTCCCTTGAAGATAAATGAATTATGTTTATATTTTTTATTGATGCTTATATATATGTATTTATCATTTGAATAGAAGCCGATTAAGAAATGGGCCACCATTTTAACTAATTAAAAGAAATTTCATTCACACATTTTGTTAAGGGATGGTTGTAATATTCAGATAAGTCTTCGTGATTCAAAGGGACTTAACAGTTTACAATTTCAGTTAGGTTACTTCATTTAAAAATAATTGATTTTCCCAAGACACTTAACATTAATATAAATATGAGGGATTCTTTTTTTGTATGCGGTTCATTTTTTATGGATGTGTTAGTGTTCATATACATACAAACATCTGTACACATACACAAACAATTTTTTATTTGATAAAGACCTTAAAAGGGCTAAAGACATTTGACTCCATCTTGAGACCATGTATCATAAGTTTCCAGAAGGATCAAGGAACACAGATTTTAATAATGCAAACAGTATTAGTTCTGTCCCCTCTGGCGTTTGGAACCTGGACATACTGATTGTGTACTTTGATTCCTAAACCGTGGAGATGTATCAGACGGCCCCCGGGAGCACCTGGCCAAGCTAAGAACACTTCAGTGATTATAAGGGTAGTGCCTAGAGGGCAATTAAGAGACAGGGCTAGAGAGAGACAGTAATGAGTCCCGGTAGCACCTTAATGAACCCCAGAAAGGGAAGCTGAGACTTAGGGAGACTTGTGGCTCCAGAGAGCGAGCTTGTTGAGCAATGTGCAGATTATTTACCAGGAATACTGCTTCTAGATTTTGATATTTATATAATCAGAGGCAGATTTTTAAATCCTACCCCTTAATGTATTTAACATACTCTTTTAGATTGGTAATAATTTGAATTTTATTAATAAAACCTGTTGTTTTTCTATACTGCCTTTTGTTATGCTGAATTTTGACTGAAATGATGCACTTGTTTTGAATGTACTATTTTAGTGCAAAATTTACCTCACATTGAGTTCGTATTTTTTTTTTACTTGATATACAATAATTTTGCTCAAGTGTTGAACTAGCTTTTTTAATGTACCTGTATAGACTTCCTATTTTTTTGCAGTCATTATGTTTCCTGAGTTGTTACTCTCCACAGTGGAAAAACTGACTTTTCTTAATCTAGTTCAAGCCTGTGAAAGCTGTAAAATTGAGAGTAACCTCTCAAAACATATCTTTTTTTGTGTAATTATATGAAAAAGATTGTAACAGAATTTTGTATAGTGTGTTGTTCATACAAGAGCACTGGCTTGATTTAAAATCCAGTTTGTATCACTGTTTCACTGCTGATTTTTCTGACTCATATTTGTTGCTTCAAAACACGTTAATAGCATAATGCAGATATATTACTGTGTGATTTCCTATTTGTCCATTTGCGTTTTTGTGGGGGAGAAAAGAGTGAGGGAGTGGAGAGGAGGGCGGCTCTGAGCTGGCGATCGGATGCGGTAAACCCCGCTCCTGACTAACCGCGGTCCCTGCAGCTGCGATGCTGTCTGCACACAGGTATTAATGTATGTGCATTATACCTGCCTCGTTGGTCTCTGCTGTGGGGTATGTTCAGACATACAGCTGAGAGAGAGAGCTGCTGGGCTCCAGAGTGTCCACTTCGGAGCTCTGGGCTCTGGCGTCCCGCGGACGGCATTGTCTGTCACCGCTGTCCTCCGCCACCGCAGCGGGCCTGCCCCACTCTGGGAGCATCCTCCACACGCTGCAGGGGAGGCCGGGGTGCTGTTTCTCGCTGGACCACTAGGGGGAGGCAAGGAGTGTCCCTACAGTTCCTCCCTTGCCTCCCCTCTTTCCTCCCCCATCTCGGCCTGGGTCTCCCTCCCCACCTCCCTTCCCGCCTCTTCTTTTCCTTCGTTTCTTTCCCTTTCCTTCCCTTTTCCTTTCTTCCCTTCCCTTCCCTTCCTTTCTCTTTGTGTGTAGAACTGAAAATACTGCTGTAACCTTTCCTCCCAGTGAAGCTGAATATTACCACTGTATGAACAGCAGTTTGTCTTTATATTTTTTAAGTTGTTTAGTAAATGACATGTATTTTCCCTGTTATTTATATACCTAGAGGATGATAAGATTTTACAGTTTTAATGAGTAAAGAACTCTTAGAAAAGTATTACTATCTAGATGAATGTTGAATTAAATTTAAAATGATATAAAGAAAAACTGTGATGTATAGAATGTCCAATATGATTATTAGAAATAAAGTGTAATAAAATAGCCATACAATAATTATCTAGAAGTGATTTCAGCCTACTTTTATTTTAATTAGAATGACTCTGAGACTCAATATTTCTGAATTGTGTCTTCCTAATTCATATTCCTCTAGGAGTGGCTGACTTGGGTTTATGTTACATGATGACTTGCTTGTAATGTTGTCACTGAAGCAGGTAGATGTTTATTCAACTATGGGAGTCACTAAGCTTGATCTGAATATCCATAAACATTTTAGCTTTATCTAAAAATGATGTAAATTTTAGTAGAAATTTAAAACACCATGTAAATGTGTGCTTTAAGTTGTGCAGTTAAAATATATTATACATATATTTCAGATCTTTTATAGCCAAATTTGAGTGCCTGATAATTTTTCTCCCTAAATTTCATTCTCTGGGTACTTAAAGATCACAGACTTTTGAAATAGCTAGAGAACTTAATACTTGCGTATTTTGGGCCTTTTTTCTGCTTTTATAATACATAATATTTTTTACTTTTTAAAAATTGGATTTTAATGATTTTAATTTTATCCTTGAGAATTCTTTTGTGTTTTGTAAAATAAACCCATTGAAAATGCTTAACATATGCAGAGTTGATTACATACCATGTAGGATGTTAGTTATTACAGAATAAATGTCTATAAAATATAGGTTTGTTTGTGGAATTGAAAAAAAATTGTGAAATAAAAAGATGTGTTTTGCCTTTTAGTTAATTTTGAAACTGACTGTTAACATTAGTTTTACTTAGCTAAAATTTATGGCTACATTTGTATATGTCTGAATATTTATTGTAAGAGGTTTATTTATATAATTGAATGGTAAACTCATCATATTATCTTAAGAATGGTTCCAGAGCTATGGTTTGTGGTTGTGTTTGAGAAACAGATAAAACATTTGTGAATATTTTCATGATGATATTTCTTGATGGCTTTCAAAAGAAAGCACATAATTTGTGATGACTTCAATAAAAAAAAAATCACGACAGCAAAACTTTTTGAGTTAGCGGCAAAGTAAATGGGGCAGGTTTTGCATTTTGAACAGAAATGTTATGAACTGTGATTGAATTTGTCGTGAAAGTGTGTCAGTATTAATAAAAGTATTTAGGTACAAGTTTGCTGAGCTTTGTAGCCTTTTTAAGGTTAAGGATTGGTTAATGTGAAAAGTCACTTCTGTGTATTTGGAAATATACAGAAAATGACAAATATATTTCTATGCATTTTGGATTATTATGCCATCTCTTATTTCAAACCCTTTTTGTCAGGACACCAGGCAAAACAATGATGCTTTGAGGACGTAATTAAAGATATTGTTCAAAGAACAACTTTCTGCATATTTGAATTATTACTGTCATCAAAATCATACAAATATGGAAATATGATTGCCAGAAGCACATAAATCAATGATCAGCATGGCCTCAAAATCCAATAAATATGTAGAGTTAAATACTTTAAAATGCAAATTGTGTCTGATGATTTGCATATGGTAGAGTTTAAAGGAAATTTGTTGCTTAACAACCTCTAAGGTAGCAGTTAGGGCTGTGGGTAAACATAGATTTTTTTATTCATCATTGGTCAAGTTGCACGACTTGATAAATGATGGGAGACTGCTTTCCTTGGTTAAAATGACTGCAATCTTTACTGAATCCTAAAACTGCCTTGAAGTCATCTGAATAATTAAGAGTTAATTATTCTTCATCCATCTAGATCAGAAAAGGACAGATTTAGGGAAGGAATTTATAATTTTTGCCTCACGTCCTGTCATGTCGTAATGTGATAAGCTAAACTGACTCCAAATAATATCTAGTGACCTTATAGTAATTATGCCCCACAAAACATTTTTGTTGCATTTTTTTAATTGCTTACATCGATTCTAGAAACTACACATTAAGAGACTTATAAGTTTAATTGTCTCCAAAGAAAGCAATATAAAATTCATGGTACATTACTATTATGTTTTAAGTTTATCACTGTGGATACACACCAACCCAGCATAAGTTTCCATGTGTAATTTTAGAAATAGCAAACAGTGGCTCTTATTAGAGCAGATTATAGACACACTGGGAAAAATTATTTTAAGCAGTTATGTTGAAAGGACAATGAATCTTTCTTCACCTATTTTAATTTGAAGTTTTAAAACAATAAAACCAGTTTAAAGAACTTCATTTTCTCATAATTACCGTAACGATAGAGCAGATACCTCATGCAGGTTTACCAGTAGTATACATTATTTTAAGAGGCTGAAAAAAGGCGACAGCAAGTCAAGAAATAAACTGTCTCCTGCTATTATTTGTTAAAAGCACATGGCATAGAATTCTTGTGAAAACCTAGTGTCTACTTAGTGAAATTTTATCAAACAATTTTCTTTGAAAACAGAGTGTTTCGTGAATGTTTACTGATCACAAGAAGAATTGTAATAAAGAAATCAATATGTATGATCCCTTTCCATGTACTACAACAGGGTTACACTGTTAGGTTAAATACAGGCAGCATTCCTTTCCAGAAAATCAATTTGCTGTATAGCCTGCAACAGCCGGGCTCTTCACATAGAGTCATTTTCTGCTGTGCACACAGTAAATTCTGTATTGGCACCTTCAAATAGTATTGACTTCTAAAAGGCTGTAAGCTTAGTAACCTGACTTTGAGAAGAAAGGCCAGGGCCCTTAATAATAAAATCAGCTATTATTTCTTTTTTATGTTTGACTACAAACTAGGCATTAAAAAAAAGCCATTGTTTCATCTTCATATTATAGTGGAAAGGGCAAGTATGATTTCAGAGGAAATACCAAATGTGATTTTAGTGAGAAATATCGTTTTTTATATTCACTAACTGAACTATATCTGTTTATATTCTGACCAGGTGTTTCCACATTCCCACGTTATCTGCATTTTCCAAAAGCTTAAGTTTTAGGTTCATTTTAAAAATTTTGATAAGTGAGAATAAATTTGAAAAGATGAGAATATTTTCAAGTTTCTTTGTCAGTTGTCTCTATTTACAAACAAAATAAAAACTATTTGAGAGAAGAAAGAAGTTTACTAAGTTTGAAGCTACTTAGTTGCTATATGTTGTTGTTACTAGGCCAAAAATTTAGGGACAGTGTGTAAAGATGTTTAATTTTTTTAGACCTTTTTACTCCTCACACTAAATTTGGCTCTTACAATGCTTCCGCCATTTTTGATGGAGCTGTTTAATTTGAGAGTCCAGCCCCCTTGTTAATGATCATATTTTTATGAGGTGGTTCTGTGGGCTACTGAGCCTGTTTTATTTCTGTCCGCATGGTTGTGTAGAATCTTAGAGCCACTCTGATTCGACTTGCATGTCCATACTCAGTGTCTGTGTTTAAATATGAGAGTGAGTTTGTTTTCTGGCGTGGTTGACTGGGATACAGCAAAATATTAGGCCCTTTAGTCCTTGCAGTTGTGCACAACCTTATCTATATGCTGCATGCTTCTCACATATGATTGTTTTTTGCTAATGAATATACACATTACACTTGTAACTGAGAAGGGCTTTGGACCTGTTAATTTTTACCCCATCTTTCTAGTGGAGTGCTAAGATCCGTAAGATTAGGAACATAAAATAAGTAGATTAAGTATAATCAGTGATGTTTGCATTTTAATCAGCCTGTTATCATTATACTCCGTTCATGGAATCTTCATGGGTTAGTGGATATTATAATGCAAGAACTGACTAATAACAAAATGCTTTTGAAGTGCAGCATTTGGTTTGGAAAAGTTCATAAGCATAAGGAGAAATAAGTAGGTTTGGGCTAGGCTGTATATTTACCCATGTTTTAAATGTTTATGGGAACCTCTAACATTTTAAAAATAAATCATCACTTATAAAACGAGTTTACTCTTGGAGAAAAACATTCTTGTAATAGGCACAAAAATTATCCAAACAGTAGTGTAAACCAAGCCAGGCATAGCAGCAGACAGAAAAATGCATTCAACCAGTAGGATCATGAATTTGTTTGATTCAGATAATTGAAAGTGTTTCATACTATTATTGCAACTTGAAGGCTTGTTTAAGTGTCTAACTGTCAGTCACTTTGGAAGGTGAAAAGTATTCAATTGTCACTCTGTCAGTCAATAGAGATGAGAACTGTCTGCCTAATGGATTTCTTTACATAGATGTCTGCATGGAGGTAGAAGTAAAATCAATGTGTTGTCATGTGCGAGTACAGACATCAAACTGCCAGGTGAATTGCAGCTGCATTTCTGTACGTCTCCGTGCTCGGGTTGTTTGTGGAAGGCAGAGCTCTGCACATACACAGGTAGTGAGATGCACAGGTAGAAGCGTGCAGTTGGGGAGAGCATTTTTCTGATACCGCCTGTATCCCTGGAAATTTCTATTCACACCTCTAAAAACCAATCTTGTTCTATGTAAACTGTATTAAATGGAGTTCTTCATATCACAATGGCACCGTAGTTACAAAATTGCATTTTAGATGCTTGTCACTAAGTAGCTCTTATTTATGTGTATCACATCTAAAACTAAATAATGATTTTACATTGGAAGTTGTCCAAATTAGTGGTTCCTCTTTTTTTTTAAGTAGAAATTTTAGCAACATCTAGAGTAAGCAGCAGCAGAGTAAAGGTGTCAAACCTGGGACTTCCCTGGCAGTCCAGTGGTTAAGAATGGTGTCCTCCAATGCAGGGGTGCAGGTTCGATCCCTGGTTGGGAAGCTGAGATCCCGTATGCTACATGGCATAGCCAAAAATGCCAAAACATAAAACAAGAAGCAGTACTGTAACAATTCAATAGAGAGTTAAGAAAAAAAAAGGTCCACGTTAAAAAAAAAAAATCTTAAAAACTGATCAAATTTTTTGATGACAGACACCCAGGAGGCATAGATTAAAAAGTGGATGACCATAATGATTTTAATCATTTAGAAACATTTGGGGGGATAGAACAGAGAAAAGATTAAATGTATAGTTCTACATTTTCACTGAAAAAAAAATCAGCTCATGTAAGAATGGACTGTGAGTCCTGGCTTGACACAGCGCACTATGTAGTGGTCAACTGGGAGGTTTAGCTGGTTACAAATTAAGCGTTTAGGATAATATTTCAGAAATTATAAAATTTGCTATATTTTGCCCTGTTCAGATAATACCACAGTAGTTCAGTCAGTCTTTAGGATGTAGGCACTCTGGCTGATGAGAGACCACACCACGAAGGGTGTCAGGAAGCGGGGCAACGTCACTTCATGTGGCCAGTTGAGGGGTCCTGGAGGAGATTTAGGGGATCAGGCAGAGGGGAGAGGCAGGCACAGCATCACTCCTTTCTCGAGCCCTGGTCATCGTAACCACGAGGAAGAGTGCCTCTTGAGTAGGGAGGACGCTGAAACTTAGACTCAAGGTGTCCGCGGTTCATCACAGCAGGATGTTGTATCACTAAGGACATTGAATCACAAAGCATCAGAGACTGGGATGTTTGTACAGCGTCTGGATTGTAGTCTGTCAACACGACATGCACAAGTCGGCCAAGTCTCGCCACTTAGAGACCTGGGAATCGTACAGACGCATAATACAAGTTTTCTGATGTGTGTGAAAGTCGGTCAGTCGTGTCCGACTCTTTGGAGTTCTGCAGGCTGGAATACTGGAGTGGGTTCCCTTCCCAACCCAGGGACTGGACTGAGCAACTTTCACTTTCACTTACTGACCTGTGTCAGGTTACAAAATATGTTTGTCCAATGAATAACCTTCTTTTAAATTCATTTTTAATTGGAGGATAGTTGCTTTTCAATGTTGTGTTGGTTTCTGCTGTACAACAGAGTGAATCAGCCCTAAGTATACATACGTCCCCTCCCTCTGAGATTTCCCTGGTAGCTCAGTCAGTAAAGAATCTGCCTGCCAAGCAGGAGACCCAGGTTCAATCCCTGGGTCCGGAAGATCTTCTGGAGAAGGGAATGACTACCCACTCCAGTATTCTTACCTGGAGAATCCCATGGACAGAGAAGCCTGGCGGGATACAGTCCAGGGGGTGGTTGCAGAGTCAGATGCGACTAACACTTCCATTTTCATACACGTGTCCCCTTCTTCTTAAACCTCCCTCCCACGCACACCGCATACCACCCCTCTAAGCTGTCACAGGGCCAGTTGGTTGAGCCAGTGAATAATATCTGTCAAATGACAGTTATCAGTCATCACCACAGTCTCTGAAAAGAAAGACCATTTTCATATACCAAAACCTCTACACATGTGAAGTACTTTTAAAAAATGAGTTTTCAAATCGAGGAATTGATATTTGAAAAACAAGAGTTAATTAATTGAGAAAACGGCCTTACAGAGGGCTGGTGTTGGGGAATGTCACCTCTTCTTCCCTCCGATGCCCCCTCGCCTGGGTCTCGTCCCCGGTGGTGTCCCTGTCCTCTTACTGAGAGGCTACCCCGTCTCAGGCTCAGAGGTGGCGCGTGACGCCTTCCCCAGCCCTGTCGTCTCCGTCGGTCGCCCCTCCCTTTCGTCCGTTCCCATGCGTGCTCGGGGGCTCACCCTCTCAGCGCTTCTGCGCTGCCCGAGTCCGGCTCCTGCCTGCGTCTCGTCTCTTGCTGGGTGTCTGCTTGGTGGCCTTTGCATGTGGCCCCTTTGCCTTTGGTCTAGCTGGTGTCCTGTTGTTGGTGTTTACTCACACCATTGCTTTTACTATGTCGATGCTTTCCTGAAGAAACTAAAGCACCTTTCTTTTGTGAATTACATTAATATCCCGCCAATTTTAATTATCCCTCCGGTTCTCTGCAGTACATCTAGCTTTAATGGCTAAATGAAACTCGTAGCCAGTCAACTGATTTCCAGGTGTGTGTTGTTCAGTCGCTAAGTTGTGTCCAACTCTTTGCGACCCCATGAACTGCAGCACCCCAGGCTTCCTAGTCCTTCACTATCTCCGAGTTTGCTCAGATTTGAGCCCGTTGAGTCAGTGATGCTATGTAGCCATCTCATCCTCTGCCCCCTCTTCTCCTTTTGTCTTCACTCTTTTCCAGCATCAGGGTCTTTTCCAGTGAGTCGGCTCTTCGCATCGGTTGCCAAAGTATTGGAGCTTCAGCATTACAGTGCTTTTCATGATACACAACTTAGAGTAGCAATAACAACAGCCATTATTTTATTGGACATTTTCAGTGTCCCATAGTGTACTCGTGTTTAACATGTTATTGTATTTAATCCTTACAACTGCATACGGCAGGCATTATTATCTCTAAGTTTCAAAAATGGAAGCTGAGACTTAGGTTGTGTGTATGTGGTTAGACCTTCTGGATTCAACTCTCTGATTGTGAAGCTCATAATTACCTCATCTCAGACCCTTTTCTGTTCTATAGTAATAGATTAAGTACACTGAGAATGCAGAATGCTATGTAGTTGAAAATGATTGAGTTTCCTACAGAGTTTTGAGAAATTGTTTAAAGGTGCCATTGTTAATTTTAGGGAGTCACTTTGTTATTGATAATATTAAACCATGTTTTCAGTGCTTTAACCTGTGAAGAAACATTGTTTTTACATAGAACATACTATTTTCACCATTTACTTAACTTTGAGAAATCAGCAGAGGTGTGGGTTTATCAAAATGCTTGTCTTATTCCTTATTTTCTTTGTTCCTATTTTTTGTAGCTGATTGATTCATCAGAACTATAAACAGGAATAGTTTCCATCTTCCAGGAGTTTTTACTTTAATGCATTGTCCTGTTGATCAATCCGAGTTAGGTCTCAGCAGCCTCTGAAGTTCGGTGCATAAAGCCAGTGCTTGGAATTGGTTACTAAATTCATATTCCTTGTTCCACATTCCCCGGGTGGCCTCTGATTTATTCAGACATTCTTCTCCAAATGTGGCCTCCTTGCTTTTAGTCAGCTGGTGCTTAGTTACCTCAGTGTAAGTCCCCGTCACTTACTGTAGGCTTAGAGTTCACAAATGGGACTTAACCTTAAGACAGAAGCTGTGATCTGTAAACTCTGAATCGTTAAACTTTGTTAATGCCTTTCTCCCCGCCCTGTCGGCCCCCTGCCCTGGGCCTGAAGTCGCCTTTTCTGTTCCACTGTTCAGATGATTTCTTCTTCAGTACTTTGCTGAAGAATCAGATCTTGAAAAACTGCCCATTTCATAGAATGGAGATGGACCTGTGTTGGTTTAGCACATTTCATTTACTTGTTCACTTTAGTTCTAAACGTTCTATGTGCTTGTGGTATGAAAGAACCTTTCCTCCGATATGGGCTTGTGCCTCTAGTTCCACCGCCCTGTCTTCCCAGGGTTGTTTCAGCCACAGCGGAAGCCCTCTCGGCACTAGAGCTGCCCTGGCAGAAGGAGCTGAGTGTTCACCGTCCGATTGCCCTCTTCACCTGCCTCCTACGCTGTTGATTCAGGCAGGTGATGTCCTTCCCCACCAGGAAGGCAGACACCACCGCCCAGAAGCCTGTCGCGCCCTTCTCCATGTGGCCCAGTCTCATATTTTACTTGAGCTGCGGCCCCCAGCTTCTCAGGCTTTGGTGAGCTTTGCCCAAGTGCCTCGGCTGACGCTTCACTGCAGAGCTGGGCCTTGGTACTTGGGGAGCAGACCAGGTAGGTAAAGACTCTTTGCTCCCACAGCTGCCTTCTCAGGCGTCAGCCTGTGGAGGGCTTTCCCTCTTTTCTCCTTTGCTCTTCCCAACAAAATTGTTTGCACAGAAGCTATTTTCTCAGCCTCTGCTTTGGGGGGAGTCCAAGCCAAGAGACCAGTAAAAACTTCCAGGACCTGCCTGATCCTCACCGAGGGCTCACGAGTAGCGAGTGAGGGACTGGATGGGGCCTGGCCACCTCCGGCCACCTGCTTTTGCTGGCTCTCCGTCTCTGTGTGCAGCTTGTGGGCCTTGCCCGTGGCGTGTGCTTGTCTCCTTGAGGTGGCGGCTGAGATCCGGGCTAATCCCCGCTCTGCGTTGTCTCCTCCCGGGTTCACCTGGATAGAGTAGAACTTAAAAACCCTCCTTAAGGGGAGGAAGGAATGACATCAAATGTTAACAAAAAATAATTCGAAATCTAAAAAGATGGTGTAGGTCTGAATTTTCTGAGGTGCAAGCATAGGGTTTTAAGGTCCTTTAATTCAGGAGGCGCTTAGGTTCGATGTCCTTCAGCTCTGAGTATAAGCAGAAGAAAAGAAAGGGTGGAGGTGATACTCCCCGGGCCATGCAGTTCTCTCAGGTGTCCCCACGTGGAGTCCTCGGTGGGCTTGGTCCTTTCCTGGAGCTGCGAGGAGCTGGCCGGGGATGGGAGATGAGCTTTTGTCGCTGCTGAAGCAAGTTGTCCCAGACCTCATAGCCTCACCATGCGCGTTTACTGTCTCAGCCTTCTGGAGGCAGAATTCCAGTCAGGCTCCCAAGGCTGAGATCAAGCTGTCAGTAGAGTTGGTTCCTTCTAGAGCCCTTTTAGGCTTCCCTGGTGGCTCTGTGGTGAAGAATCCACTTGCAATGCAGGAGCTGTAGGAGGCATGGGTTCGATCCCTGGGTTGGGAGGATCCCCTGGAGAAGGGCATGGCGACTCACTCCAGTATCTTGTCTGGAGAATCAGAGGGACGGAGGAGCCTGGCGGGCTACAGTCCAGGGGGTCGCAAACAGCTGGACACAACTGAGCGACTAACACTTTCATTTTCCGAGCCTTGTATTAATCCATTTCTTTGCCTTTTCCAGCTTCCAGAAGCTGCTCACATTCCTTGGCTGGTGGCCCCTTCTCTGTTTTCAAAGCCAGCAGAGTAGCGTCTCCAACTCTTTCAGGCTCTGACCTTCCTTTCCCCGCCTTTTTCTTTTAAGGACCTCGAGTCTACCCGGATGATCCACAGCAGTAGCAGGAGCCTTGATCCAGTGATGCCCATGTTTCGTAAGGTGGTTATTTGCATACCCACGAAATCCCTTGTCCTTAAGGTGGTGTGTTGACAGGCTGCAGGGACTAGGAGCTCCTAGGCTTACTCCTAGGTAAGCAACAGCTTACCAAGGCAGTGAATTGTTCACACTCAGATCACCCTGCATTTCCTGAGATCACACAGAGTCAGTAGGCATTTACTAGAGAGGGTTTGCTTTATTTTGGGGCTTACCTGATGGCTCAGATGGTAAAGCTATTGTGTGAAAATTCTGAGAGCTAAAAAAGATCTGTTTCACTGTAATTTAAATATCCTTGCATTTTACATTCACCTTTGTGTCCATGACTCATTGTTATTTACCTAAAGTTTTATAATAGCATACATAGGTAAACTGTGAGTTAGAACACTTGGTTCCAAATATTTACATCGCCAGCATGGCCCTCTGACCTACCATTTAAGGAAGCTATTAATGTATTCTAGAAAATGTGTACCTATAATTTTAAAGGTGTAAGCAGTCCTCATGGAAGCTGAAATTTCTGCAACACATGGAATTAATGAAGAACTAAATAGGATATAGACTACAATTATTTCAGGCTTTAGTGCTTTGCCTCTCTTGATTGAGGATTCAAGTAACTATTATATTTCTGGGAATTTCAGACATCTGTTTTAACCCTTTAGTAAGAGCTGTCTTTACAGTCTCACCACTTCTTGATATGTTCTTGTTTAGGTCCACTTCTCCGAGACAGTGGTGTGCCGGAGTTTGCACTGGCCGGTGAGAACTGGATGTTAGATATTCAGGCATTTTATGACTTACTTGGTGTACTCATGGTAGCTTGATATTGGGAGTGTTTACACCATGGCATATGTTAATGATCAGGTCCCCCTTGTGCTTCCACTGCGAGCTAGTTTGCTCTCAGGCTTCTGAGGAACCCCAGTTACTGAGTCCTGTTATGATTCTGCTGAGTCAGGGCAAGGTTATAAAGTTCCGTAAAACAGACAAGAAAGCGGTGTTTGGGTCTTGCTGCTCGGCTTGGTGTCTTCCCTGAGAGGTGAAACTCTGCTTGGTGCATTATCGATTGTCGCTGTGCCGTCAAACTCGGTGGTCAGTGTTCCCTGTTGTTCAGTCGCTCAGTCGTGTCTGACTCTTTGTGACCCCCTGGACTGCAGCACGCCAGGCTTCCCTTTCCTTCACCGTCTCCCGGAGCTTGCTCGAACTCATGTCCATTGAGTCGGCGATGCCATCCAGCCATCTCATCCTCTGTCGTCACCTTCTCTTCCTGCCTTCAATCTTTCCCAGCATCAGGGTCTTTTCCAATGAGTTGGCTACTCACATCAGTATTCATCTGTTGTCCGCTAAATACCTTTTGTTGGCTTCTTTGACACAGCAGTCTCCTGGGTTTTTTTGTTTTGTTTTGTTTATTGTCTCACTTTCTGCTCCTCACATACCCTATCCCTGACTTGCAACGTTGGCCTGCTCCATGCTTAGCTTGGGAATCGAGCCTGTCTGTGGTCGGGGCCAATTAGTAATCATGGGCTTTGTGGTCCCCACGGCCCCACCACACTGGTGCAGCTGTGGTGCGAGGGCAGCTGTATGTGTGAAGGTGGGCTCTGTGTCCTGGAAGACCGTTTCAGGCTGCAGTTGGCCTGCCATCCTCAGATCCAGACACTCTTGCTCGATGATATTCTTTAGTATTTTGGTCTTTAAACCAGCTCTGTGCCTGTTTTCCCAAGTTTATATGGCTGGCCTGAAGTTTTCCTTCGCACACGATTCTTGTACATTTTATTGCTTATTTAAAATGCCCACTTGGATATTCTGAAGGCATCTCAAAGCTGGTGTGGTTCAAGTAGAGTCCTTTCTTTGCTCCCCTGAAGGACCTTCTCTCCACCACTGTCCTCTTCACCAGCTATTCACTAACCAGGCTGGCTTTGAATTTGCCAAGCCTGGGGGCGGGGCTGTCTTCGTATTTAGTCCTTTTTTCTCCTCTGCTGCGCTTTGCTCAGGTCTTGCCATGGCTGGCTCCTTGTTAATGCTGTGGTGTAGATTCAGTTGTGTTTTCTTACTTACCTCAAAAGTACTTTGTGTATCTATTTTCCTTGGTTATTCTCACTCCCTTCCTGCATGGTCTGTGCAGGAACCATGTATATTTTTTTATCTGCAGCCTTTTAAGTATCATCCTCCCACCTTGGGAGGGGACTTTGCAGATGGTTTCATTACTGGGGTCTCTTTCATTACTGGGGACTTCCCAGATGGTTCAGTGGTAAAGAATGTGCCTGTAGTGCAGGAGATGAGGGTTCAATCCTGGGTCGGAAAGATCCCCTAGAATAGAAATGACAACCCACTCCAGTATTCTTACCTGGAAAATTCCATGGACAGAGGAGCCTATTGGGCTACAGTCCAGGGGGTTGCAAAGAGTTGAACATGACTGAGCGATTGCACACACACACACTTTCATTATTAGATACATTCTGAGGAACTGTGAGTGGAATATTATTATTGGAATGGCTTAATATTCTCTCAAGATTCCCATCCTAAATAGAATCTTTTCATGGTCAAACAGGAATTACCACTTTCCATGGTGAGAAATATCACTGCCATGTATCTGAAATGTTTTGAAATTTCCCATTTTAAAATGTTGGCTTAAAAAAAATGAGATAGTAATCAGCTAATGACAGTCTTAACACTTCAGAGCCATATCATTAACTAAAAAACACAAACATTCAAAAGGAGGTAAATTAAATATATTCCAAGGATGTAGAATGACCTTCTTTAAAGAACCACACATAATTGTCTCATTGGCGACACTATTTGAACTTCTTATATGGCCACTCCCACCACAAGAGGAAATGCATCCCTCATTATTCACACTGTGATTTCAGTTCTGAAAATATTTCTCCCAGGTTTGTTATGTCAGGGGTGGCAACACTAATGTTTTATGGCAAAGATGGAAGGGGGAACAAACTGAAAAATACACTTTAATTGATGGATATCCTTGATTGTTTGGAGATAGCTGCTGCTGTAGCTGCTAAGTCACTTCAGTCATGTCCGACTCTGTGCGACCCCATAGACGGCAGCCCACCAGGCTCCCCCGTCCCTGGGGTTCTCCAGGCAAGAACACTGGAGTGGCTTGCCATTTCCTTCTCCAGTTCATGAAAGTGAAAAGTGAAAGTGAAGTCTCTCAGTTATGTCCAACTCTTAGCGACCCCATGGACTGCAGCCCACAAGGCTCCTCCGTCCATGGGATTTTCCAGGCAAGAGTACTGGAGTGGGGTGCTATTGCCTTCTCTGTTGGAGATAGAGTCAAGTGTATTAAAGATGCTTAGATGTTACACTTAGCTTTACACAAAGCAAGTAACTACTACCAAAGGGCCAGCTGACCCAGCTCTTTGGTTTGAGAAGTTTGATCAGAAATGAGGGGACTGATGAGTCTTCTGTGGATCATTACAATAGGGTGTAAGGTGGTTCTTCTTTTTGTTATTGCATTCTTGTGACATAGGGTGTTACGTTAGCTTTAAGATAGTGTCTCTGCATCATTCTTTTTCTAAATGGTATAAATGGATCACTTTTTCCTTTTTAGTGTGATCACATAGCTCTGGAATTACCTGGTTTGATGTTATATTCTAGTATGGTTTTGTAAGGTGCTTTAGGAATTCTCAGAATAAAAGTAGCTGATAACTGGAAATGATCAAAGCCTCATTTTTTTTTTTTTGTCAAAACTTACTGCAACTGAGAATTGGGTTATTATGATTCTACTTGGACTCTAGCCAAGATGGTTTTTTGAACTGATGTATTATAAGAACTCTACAATATGGTGAACCCTAAATATTACAAGGACTGAACTGTTTTTCTATTGAAAGTCCCAACTTTTTTTGGCTTACTGTTTTAAAAAATGTTAGTCTTGTTTCTGATGGCATTTACTAGACAAATCTCTTGTGTATTGGCTTAGTAAACTTTCATGTTGATGGGAGCATTTTACAACTGGGTAATCTGTGCTCTGACACTGTGCTGTGCTGATGCCTGTGTGTGTGTGTGCACACGCGTGTGTGCACATGTGTGCATGTATGTGTGTTTGTGTGCACACGTGCACTAGTGTTTGTAAGAAATATGGTGTGTTCTTTTTCAGATTTTTGAGTGGGTGGGCTCTGCTATTGGTTTCTGCTTGTTGATTGGTTAGCTTTTGTTAGTGTGTCCTTGCTAAACTACTGGTTTGCTTTCTGAAGATGTAATTGTAACCAGGTGTGTAAGGTCAGGGTAGAAAGCCGTTTTATGGAGCTTTTGTTCTAATAGCGTGTAACAAATCACTGGAAATGTGAGTCATCAGCAGCAGGCCCTTTATAAAGCAAAAGGTAGAGAAATGTGCAGCATTGCAAATTTCGAAGGGTGAAAGTATTTATTGTTGTCAGAAACTTCAGGTTTCGATTTCATTTACTCTTTTATAATTTTTTTTTTGTAATTAGGAATATCACGAGATTCCTAATTATAAAAAAAAATTATAAAAGAGTAAATGAAATCGAAACCTGAATTCCGTTTCTTTTTTCAGAGAAATAGGATTTTTCTGGAACGGCTAACTGTTAGATCTGGTATTACATATTTAAAACTAACATTAGCTATCATTTCCTGTGTGGTGGTTTGTGTTTGGTTTCTTTGATGATTTTTTTTTTTAAATTCCTCCAGAGAACACTTATATCTGAATTTTGAGATAACTATGAAGCTTTTTCTTCTCTCTTTTCCGGTTCTTATTTTAAAGCCAAGTCTGACAGTGGGCTGTTTGCTTTGTCTCCCTTGTGTGAATGAATGAGTTACGTTTGTAGAACGTACAAACTGTTTTTTTTCTTGAATACAGCATTTATGATTTATGGCCAACATGTAGCCCTGATTTTCTATTGAGAATGATCTTTATTGTCTTTGTATACTAACTCAGTGCAGAAGCACTTGTCTATTTTGAGCTAAACCAGACCTCTTGTAAAAAGAATCAAATTATTTCATCATGTTGAAAATGAAAAGCTATAATTACTTGTAATTAGGCTTCAGAATTTTTGAAAATTGAGGAATTCTTTTCCAGAGGTTTAAGATCACTCCAAATCAGCGCCTTTGGAAAATAGGAAATAATTTTCTGTTCAATTTGAAATTGATTTAATTTATGTCTTTGACAGCTATTTTGCTTTGATATTTTTGTAGTGGAAATCATAGAACCCTGGTGATTAGTGCTGTAATGTTTTCTGTGATATCATACACTGGTTTCTTCAGAACTTAAGTCTCCTGCTTTTAACAAATTTCTTTACAATCTGGAGTATAAAAGATGCTAAATAATTATTTTTGAGCCTCCCATCTTAATAGTACATGAGGAGTTTTGTAGATGTTTTCAGAGGTTTTCTAAGTTTTCCCAAAGGGAAAATTGAGGGCTCTTTTTTTTCTAGAGTAACAGTTCTTTCCCCAAGATCTCAGAAAATTGGTATATACTTTTGTAATTTGTATTTTATAAAGAACCTTAAGGTAAAGCATTCTGTCTCTAAGTATTTAATTTCTGAGGTTAAATTTCAAAAATTAAATATAACTTTTTGCTACTGTCTTATTGATTCTTAGAATATTTATTTCTAAAAAGAGGAATACTTAATATTAAAATGCTCTGGATAAATTTTACTGATTTTATATCTACTGTCCAGTATTCTGAAACAACCCAATTGCTTTCAATTTTTAAACTTTATTTATTTATTTTTACTTTCAAGTTTTAGAACCCTTAAAGCAGAGAAAGAATTTTGTTCTCTAAGGAGAGTTTTCCTGAGATCTCCATGTTGTAAACTTGAACATTTTCTTGCAAATGGAATCCTTTTGCATTATGTTTGAAAAATAACAAACAGTTTGAGTGGGTTAAGAACAGTTCATGGAGACTAGGGAGTAACTAAGTATACAGGGAGCTTCTGTGGGTGATCAAGTCTGCTGCTTTGTTTAATGAGTTGCCTTAGAGTGAGCTCCAACTTTAATTATCTAATAATTTTATCTTTTGAAACTTCCTTAGAAATCTCCCACCAGCATATCAGGACTCAACAGGACTCTTGTCATCTTTATGGCCTTTGGAGCATATAAGCTTGCCTATAAATCTACATTTCCTTGGTCAGTTCATTTAATTGGAATGTTGAAGAAAACTAACCACTGTAAACATATTCATTGTTTTGTTTTTAATATGGAGACATTATGGCACCAATCATACACTTTTCATTGTAAAATAACTTCAAACTTGACATAGCTGTAGAGTCTTTTCTTTAGCTGTTCTTCTTTTCCCCTTCAAACTAGACATTTATAATAGAAAAAGTCACAGCTGTAATGCTAGTAGAAAGATTATTATTGTTGGTAAAACTGTCTGTTGTCTTTTTTCAAGGAATATGGACTGTCATGTATTCTGACATCGTGGCTTTAGTAGGAGGAATTCAGACTCGATAAGTCTTTTTCTGTGGGTAGTCAGAAAACCCCGTGATGTGACCAGCTCTACCCCCAGAGTACATTCAGTTGCTGTAGTGGGTCCCTGGCCTAGCACGATCACGGTCATTCTCCAGGTCACCGTGGGGCCTCTCACAGGTCCCTGGCTCTCTTCTGTGATCTATTCTCAGCACTGTGGCATCCAGATACTTTGAAACCTCACACAAGCTGAATCTCTGCTCTGCTCAGCACCTTGTGTCGTGTCCCGTTTTTCATGCTGACTAACAGCGGAAGCCCTCCTCCCGGGCTTGCCAGGGCTCTCTGTGACCCGGGCACAGCTGCCTCTTTGGCCTCGTCTCCTCACAGCCACCTCTCTCTGCTGCAGCCACACCACTGGCATCAGTTGTGTCCTGAGTGGGCTGACTTCTCCGGGCTCTCCCTGTTCACACTCCCTGGACTGCTCTTCCTGTGTGTGACTATGGGCCATCTCCTCAGGTCTCTCCCTGTTCACACTCCCTGGACTGTTCTTCCTGTGTGTGACTGTGGGCCGTCTCCTCCGGGCTCTCCGTGTTCACACTCCCTGGACGTCTCTTCCTGTGTGTGACTGTGGGCTGTCTCCTCTGGTCTCTCCCTGTTCACACTCCCTGGACTGTTCTTCCTGTGTGTGACTGTCGGCCGTCTCCTCTGGTCTCTCCTTGCTCACACTCCCTGGACGGCTCTTCCTGTGTGTGACTGTGGGCTGACTCCTCGCCTCCGCTGTGCTTTCTGCCCAGAACAGTATATTTAGTACCTCAGCCCACCCTCTTCTGAGTGCTCCTGTTTCCCCTCTCCCGTTCTGCTTCCTCCATAGCACCAATTGTGTTTAAACTTCCATGTCATTTATTTATGGTATTGTTTATTATGTTTTGTTAGCTAGCTCTTGTTAAGGTAGAGATGTTTGTTCTCTGGCTTCCAAAGACTTCTTGAAGCATGCGTGGTACCTATTAGGCACTTAATAAATAAAAATCCATTTAAAATGTTTTAACCCACTAGGTCCTCTATAGATACATGCACAGTACCGTGACTGAGCCTTCCTATCATGGTGGGACTGCTCTGGGTCTTCCTTTGCATTGTTACATTTTGGCATGTTTTAGACTACTCACTGTTACATCCCTAAACTTTCTGGGCAGTATAGATCCAATAAAAGTAAATAAAAAGTGTTAGGCACTCAGTCGTGTCTGATTCTTTTCATCTCCATGGACTGTAGCCCTCCAGACTCCTCTGTTCATGGGATTTCCCAGGCAAGAATACTGGAGTCGGTTGCCATTTCCTTCTCCACAGGATCTTCCTGATTCAGGGATCAAACCTGGGTCTCTTGCATTGCAGGTGGATTCCAGACTCTCCCTTAATATTCTTTGATCTCCTCCAAGTGACTATGTAAACCCAAGCCAGTGTCATATGCTGTCAAAGCTTTGTCTTCTGTGCTTCCCCGTTTATGCCAGTGTGTGGCCTGCCTGCTCCAGGCAGAAGCTTTGTGAAGCCCTGTGGTCGCTGGCGCTCCGTCCCCTCCAGTGTGAGGGCCTGTCTACGTGTGTTCTTTGTGAGCTCTGCATCACAGCTGACCTTCTCTCTGCCTGAGCTCAGGCCTCAACTGTCCTTTCCTGGCCTCTTCTAGTTGCTTCCTGTCTTTTCCTTCATTCTCGCCCCATCAAGTCTGTTAACTGTATTACTGCAGGATGTCAACCCATAACTGATTCTATCTCTTTTTTATTTAAAGATTTGTGATGATTCTTTATTACTTATAAAGTTAAGAAAGTTAGCATGGAGTTAGATGTGGACACCATCTAGTTACCAACCTCTGCTGCAAAGAACATAAACCGCTGTTTCTACAGCTGCTGTCATGACATTGTTATAGATGTTTAGTGAAAGAGGAGCTCCAAGATAAAGTATATTTGGAAGATAGGTTGAACATGTATTCAACATTTTAATGTTCTGATCTGCAATGTCAATTGTTAAGAAAGTGGGAATTTTTACATATTATATATTATATAGTATATAAATATGTAAAATATTGTATTTAATGAATAATGATTGCATTTTGAGGTGCTAGTACTATTGGGGTTGCTGAGAATTCAATAGTGAACAAAAGAGGCAAAACCTTTGACTATTACAGAGTTTACGATCCACTGGGACATACAGGCTATAAAGAGGATAAAATATTAATGCATATAGTGTATGGAACGGTGCTGTGTGCAGGGACGAAGAAGGGAGTGCAGGGCAAGGAGGTGGGTGGTGGTGGAGGGGAGCTGGCTGGTGTGCAAGGAGCTGAGGGTCACTAGAGAAAGGCCGTGTTTAAAGGGAAACATCTAAAGAAACAGATTCCTCGTATTATCCGTTAATAGTTTTAGAAATCAGGTAGAAGTAGTGTGTTATATGTGTTTTTTACCTTATGAAAAATTGTGACATTATATGAGGCATTAAACAGATAGATAATTCAAGCCACTATTAAAGTAATATCTATACGTCTCTTTGTAACTTACTGCTAATGGTCAGTATAACTCAGACTATTTCAGATTTGGGATTTAACTTAGACTCATTTATTACTAAGTCAATACTCAGTTTAAAAATTAAAAAGATTAGTAATTATAAGGTTTTCAAAGGAAAGTACTAATGTTATGACCCACCGATCATCATATGGATTCAAAAATGCCATGGAAATGATTTTTTTTACCTTATATTTATAGTGCATAGATAGCTTATTCTTCTTTCTTCTGTTAATTAATCCTTTTATAATAATTATAGAATACTTTATTATTTTTCTAAATTTAAAGATCAGGCTTTTAAACTAATTTAGAAAGATAATATAACTGACCTGCTCTTTCATAAATTCTTTAATAAATTTTTCTTAAAAGATCATAAAAAAATAATCTTTTAAAAAACATTTGTTTCTCTGTGGACTAAAGAATTTTGAATGGCTTCTCATCCTCTTTACCCTTCAAGTTTAGTCACAGTTATGCTCCTTCAGGCCATTGTCTTCTATAAAGGGGTGATTGCCCTTGAAAACAGGCCCATTAGAAGATTTCTTCTCAGTTATATATTACAGAGCAGAATTTAATACTAGCTAGTCAAAAGACTATACAGTAAATAAATGGCAAATATAGGTACATCATCCAATATGATATGCAAAGTTCAGAATATCTCTCTGGCTCTGATGTATGTCCAGGTAGTTAATAAATGGAAATGGAAATATTTCATCTTCAAGGTAGATTTCTTTTATCTTAACAGTGACTTTGATAATGAAGTGGGGAGCAGATCAAAATGTGATAGAGTGAACCGAAAGAGGAATTAGAAAGGGTTGAAGTAGATAGTCAGAGTCATTTTCTTGGACAGATATCTAGATTTTCTAAATGGAAAGAAGTAAAAATTCCCCATCATCTTCCAGCAATATGGAAACATCTGTTATTTCTCTTATAAAATGTTTGTGATTTAATCACCATCTGCCTCTATTCCCAACTCCAAGTTCACCTGGATGTCAAAGCTTCCTATTTGGCATTCTTGTCAATGTTGATGAATAATAAGTGTGGTACTTTTACACAGCTTTATTGGAATACAATTAATATAACATAACGTTAGCCTCATTAGAGTTCAAAAATTTAGTTGTTTCTAGTGTATTTCTAGATTGTGAAGTCATCACTGTAGTCTAACTTCAGAACATTTTCATCATTCCTCCCTGAAAAAACTGAGTAACAAAATATGATTTGTGTTGTCAACTTTATTAGTATATGGAAATAAGAACTTAAAAAGAATTAGTTTTTCTATTAAAGTGTTTATCATATATTTCTGATAGTTAAAAAAATTTTAGATCTATATCCTAAGCTGAAATCATCTTTAAGTTTTCAATTTTAGAATATTTAATATGTAACTTAATATTTAATTGTTAGTATTTTAAGATACATTCTTGTATTTTTTCATCACATCTCTTGGAATACAGAAGAACACTGTACAGAAAGTAGTACAGTGTAAATAAAAAGAGCCTACTGTTGGATCAGGTATGTAATCTATTTGTTTTGTCTTTTGTTATATTGTTTTCATCATGCATTTTGTTTATTCATCTTTTAAGCTAAGCATTTTAATATTTATATATATATATAGCAGTTTTCATTCACATTAATTTTCAAAGTTGATTTCAGAGTTGGAAATATTTTTCCAGCTAATAAAATTCTAATTTTAATAATCCATATACTTTTCTCTTTATTCATTTAAAGTAAGATCTGATTTATGTTACTTAGTAATTATTTGCTGAGTTTGTGTGCAACTCTGTGAAGATTGACAAACTTTAATGTAGTCATGTGACCACCCACACAATCAGAATCTAGGGCACTTCCTGGAAATACTCCCATGCTTCTTGTGGTCAGTCTCACCTCAGCACCAGCCTCTCAAAACCACTGACCCCTTGTGTGCCCCTGGAGTTTTGCCCAGAGACTCTTATCTTTGAACAAACCTTTTGAGTCTGGCTTCTTTCCTTCAGTGTGATGGGGGTGTTTGCTCCACAGGGGACATTTGGCAAAGTCTGGAGACTTTGGACGACATGATTGGGCAGAGCTTGAGGGGTCATGGTGGAGCTTCTACTGGTGTGTGGCAGGTAGAGGCGAGCAGTGCTGCTGAACATCTTACAGGGCCCTGGATTGTAAGCATGCATCCTGCAGCTAGGATGTATCTGGCCCCAAATGTCCATAGTGGTGAGGTTGGGAGGTCCTGTTGCCGCACATCTGAAAATCATTCATGCTGTCAAGGGCAGCCGTAGTTCATTACTTATTTCTAAGTTGTATGCCATGGTGTGGATGGATCACAGTTTGTTCATACATTCCCATGTTGAAGGATATTTGGAGTGTTTACAGTTTCTGGAGATTATGAAGAAAACCTTATTCTTGTAAATGTCTAGGGATGGGATTGTGAAGTCGTATGGGATGTATTTAATTTTATAAGAAATTGCTGAACTATTTTCCAACATGGGACTCTGAAGACTCTTCTCCAACACCACAGTTCAAAAGCATCAATTCTTTGGTGCTCAGCTTTCTTCACCATCCAACTCTCACATCCATACATGACCACTGGAAAAACCATAGCCTTGACTAGATGGACCTTTGTTGACACAGTAATGTCTCTGCTTTTGAATATGCTATCTAGGTTGGTCATAACTTTCCTTCCAAGGAGTAAGCCTCTTTAAATTTCACAGCTGCAATTATCATCTGCAGTGATTTTGGAGCCCCCAAAAATAAAGTCTGACACTGTTTCCACTGTTTCCCCATCTATTTTCCATGAAGTAATGGGACCAGATGCCATGATCTTAGTTTTCTGAATATTGAGCTTTAAGCCAACTTTTTCACTTTCCTCTAATACAGTATACTAGTCACTTGGACTGCAAGGAGATCCAACCAGTCCATTCTGAAGGAGATTAGCCCTGGGATTTCTTTGGAAGAAATGATGCTAAAGCTGAAACTCCAGTACTTTGGCCACCTCATGTGAAAAGTTGACTCATTGGAAAAGACTGATGCTGGGAGGGATCGGAGGCAGGAGGAGAAGGGGACAACAGAGGATGAGATGGCTGGATGGCATCACTGACTCGATGGACGTAAGTCTGAGTGAACTCTGGGAGTTGGTGATGGACAGGGAGGCCTAGCGTGTTGTGATTCATGGGGTCGCAAAGAGTTGGACACTACTGAGCAACTGAACTGAACTGAACTGAACACATACATATGGAATTTAGAAAGAAGGTAACGATAACCCTGTATGCGAGACAGCAGAAGAGACACAGATGTATTGAACAGTCTTTTGGACTCTGTGGGAGAGGGCAAGGGCTGGAAGATATGGGAAAATGGCACTGAAACATGTAAAATATCATATGTGAAATGAATCGCCAGTCCAGGTTTGATGCATGATACAGGGTGCTCTGGGCTGGTGCACTGGGATGACCCAGAGGGATGGGATGCGGAGGGAGGTGAGAGGGGGATTCAGGATGGGGAACGCATGTACACCCATGGTGGATTCAAGTCAATATATGGCAAAACCAAGACAATATTGTAAAGTAAAATAAATAATTAAAAAATATTGTATGAAACATAAATTAGAGTTCTTTTTTGTATATAGATGTTCAGTTATTTTTTGCATTGAGCTAATAGAATAATTTAGAAAGAACTGGCTTTTTTGAAAATTTTCTTTTTTGGTGTAGACCATTTTTAAACTCTTTATTGACTTTGTTACAGTATTGTCCTGTTTTCTGTTTTGGTGTTTTGGCCATGACATATCTGGGCTCTTAGTTCCCTGACCATGGTCGATCCCGCACGTCCTGCATTGGAAGGCAGAATCTGAACCACTGTGCTGCCCGGGAATTTCCCCAAGAAATGACATCTTAACAATATTGAGTCTTCCAACCCATGAATGCAGTTTATCTTTTCATTTATTTATGCCTTTCATTTCTTTTATCAATGTTTTGTAATTCACAGATCTCACACCTACTTTGTTAGATTTATATAAAAGTATTTCATTTTTCATGGCTGCTCCAGCAATGTACAGCCACTGCTCCTTACCTTGGACAAGGGGTATCTCCTCATTGTGGCCCCTTCTGACCTTGAACGTGGAGTAGCTCCTCTTGGCCTTCCTGTGTCTGCGCAGCCGCTGCTCCTTGAACTTGAGGTTGCTCCTCTCGGCCACCGCCCCAGACCTCAGGCATTGGGTCCCTCCTCTCAGCCGCCACCCCTGACCTCAGGAGTGGGATAGCTCCTCTAGGCCGAGCTTCTGCGCGGTCCGTCACAGGGATCAAATTGCCAACATCCGCTGGATCATCGAAAAAGCAAGAGAGTTCCAGAAAAACATCTATTT
>SJYX01013866.1:0-10348 GCA_006410675.1 Oreotragus oreotragus | reverse complement strand
ACACTGTGGAGTAAGCACTATATTATATTCAAAGCAAAAGCTTTTCTGAGTATTTTTCATTAATTGTGATACATCTGATGCTTAGGAAAAAATTGGATTCAGCTTCAAGAGAAAAACTCAACAATTTGGTCATAAGGAATAACTCACTGTGTTTGCCTTTTCTTTTTTTGACATATTAACCTTAAGATGGCATCATACATAATGGACAAATAAAATTAAATTCAAGGGAATCTTATATGGGCAGTTAATCCCTTTAAATACTACAAATTCTGTTGTTGTAAAGAATTAATTCAGAGCTTATTGAGATTCAGTGTAATCAGTTAGCATAATTCAAGAAGACACTGTCATCTTGTGTTTTTCTTATAATGCTTTATTAATACATGTTTTGAAAGGGATGGTTTCTTAGATTCCAGAATATGCCAAAATGGTCACAAATGTAAAATGTCTTTTGAAATGCAATAAAAAATCTAAGGTCAGGATTGACCCCTCTACTCAGCCCTCTCCCACCTTACTTTGGGGTAAAAACTTCCTATCGTTTCCAAGTAACAAAAGACAGCACACCTGGATTGAGGTTTACACTTTAAAACAGAATGTTGGAAAAAAGTCTGAAGCTATTTATCCATTATCAGGGCTTACTGTCTTATCAGTTGTTTTTTACAGACCCAAGACATTACTGGAAGATTTAATGAAAATGTTCAGACATTTTTTTCCCTTGAAACAGTGAGTTTTCCCCAGTGATGTCTGATATGGAACACTAAATTCCTTCATATCTTTTAAATATTTTATGCTTTGTTGTTTGGAAGGCAGGTATCTCTGTTGTGAATTCATTACGTTTACTCATTTTCTGAGTTCATTTTTCTAAGGAATGCTTCCATGGAGTGGACGGTCACCACGCCAGTCTGTCTTCCGGGACTACCCCTTGAAAAGCTTGATGAACTGTCCAACAGGATGAATTTCTATTTTGGCATTTTGTGTCGCTTCTTTGAATCCAAGTTTTCTGTGTTATTTTCAAGATATTCCTACCACATTTTTTGAGAGACCTGTGTGCCTGTCAGGAAGCAACAGTTAGAACTAGACATGGAACTGCAGACTGGTTCCAAATTGGGAAAGGAGTATGTCAAGGCTATATATTGTCACCCTGCTTACTTGACGTATATGAAGAGTACATCATGCAAAATGCTGGGCTGGATGAAGCATAAGCTGGAATCAAGATTGCCGGGAGAAATATCAATAACCTCAGATGTACAGATGACACCACCCTTATGGCAGAAAGTGAAGAGGAACTAAAGAGCCTCTTGATGAAAGTGAAAGAAGAGAGTGAAAAAGTTGGCTTAAAATTCAGTATTCAAAAAACTAAGATCATGGCATCTGGTCCATCACTTCATGGCAAATAGATGGAGAAACAATGGAAACAGTGAGAGACTTTATTTTCTTAGGCTCCAAAATCACTGCAGATGGTGACTGCAGCAATGAAATTAAAAGATGCTTGCTCCTTGGACGAAGCGCTATGACAACCCTAGACAGCATATTAAAAAGCAGAGACATTACTTTACCCTCAAAGGTCCATCTAGTCAAATCTATGGTTTTTCCAATAGTCATGTATGGATGTAAAAGTTGGACTATAAAGAAAGCTGAGCACCAAAGAATTGATGGCTTTTGAACTGTGGTGTTGAAGAAGACTCTTGAGAGTCCTTTGGACTGCAGGAGATCCAACCAGTCAATCCTAAAGGAGATCAGTCCTGAATATTCATTGGAAGGATTGATGCTGAAGCTCTAATAATTTGGCCACTTGATGTGAGGCACTGACTCATTGGAAAACACTCTGAGGCTGGGAAAGATTGAAGGCAGAAGGAGAATAATGGCAGAGGATGAGATGGTTGGATGGCATCACCAACTCAATGGACATGAGTTTGAGCAAGCTCCAGGAGTTGGTGATAGACAGGAAAGTCTGGCATGCTGCAGTCCATGGAGTCACAAAGAGTTGGACATGACTAAGTGACTGAACTGACTGAATGGTTGGCTAGTAGTCCTTTGGATGACTTCTTCAAGAGCAGAGGAACCCTTTTAAGGAATAACAGTGATGTCTGCCTCCATGGATATTTTATGCACAGTCCGGAGGATTTACAAAAGACCACTCCTACCCAATTAACACTATGAATATTATGAGTTCAGTCAGTTTCATCTTTTGAGTGTTGCTGCTATGTATCAATATCTCTAAGATCCATTAGAACTTAGCACCTTTTAACAAAAATGTCAACTAAAAATGGAATGCATAGACCTTGGGAACATGATTTTTATAAGGTTCTTTTTTAAACTGTGGTTTAATTCTATGGTGAGGATCACCTTCTCAAAGATAGTTTACATGTGTTCTTTGTCACTGTTTCAGAGTTTATCACAAAGGCTTTCGTTTTGAAATATACCAATTATATGCGTTAAAGGAAATAACTTCAGATGTGCAGATGATACCACTCTAATGGCAGAAAGTGAAGAGGAATTAAAAAGCTTCTTGATGAAGGTGAAAGAGGAGAGTGAAAAAGCTGACTTAAAACTCAGCATTCAAAAATCTAAGATCGTGGCATCCGACCCTATGGCAAATAGATGGGAGAAAGTGGAAGCAGTGACAGATTTTATTTTCTTGGGTTCCAAAATCACTGCAGATGATCACTGCAGCCATGAAATTAAAAGATGCTTGTTCCTTGAATGGAAAGCTATGAGAGAACTAGACAGTGTATTCTCTGATAACTCAGCTGGTAAAGAATCTGCCTGCAGTGCAGGAGATCCCTGGTTCAATTTCTGGGTGAGGAAGATCTGCTGGAGAAGGGGTAGGCTGCCCACTACAGTGTTCTTGGGCTTCCCTTGTGGCTCAGGTGGTAAAGAATCTGCCTGCAATGTGGGAGACCTGGGTTTGATCCTGGGGCTGGAAAGATTCCCTGGAGAAGGGAAAGGCTACCCACTCCAGTATTCTGGCCTAGAGAATTCCATGAACTGTAAAGTCCATAGGGTGGCAAACAGTTGGACACGACTGAGCAGCCTTCACTTTCAGACAGCGTATTAAGAAGAGAGACATCACTTTGCCAACAGAGATCTAGATAGTTAAAGCTGTGGTTTATCTTGTAGTCATGTATGAATGTGAGAGTTGGATCATAAAGAAGCCTGAGTTTCTTTAGCCTTAGCTTTAGGCTGAGAAGAAGAATTGATGGTTTCAAAATTGTGGTGCTGGAGAAGACTCTTGAGAGTCCCTTGTACAGCAAGGGGATCAAGCCAGTCAATCCTAAAAAAAAATCAGCTCTGAATACTCATTGGAAGGACTGATCGTGAAGCTGAAGCTCCAATACTTTGGCCACCTGATGTGAAAAGCCAGCTCATTGGAAAGGACTCTGATGTTGGGAAAGATTGAAGGCTGAAGGAGAAGGGGGTGACTGAGGATGAGATGATTGGATGACACCACCGACTCAATGGACATGAATTTGAACAATGTCCAAGAAATAGTGGAAGCCTGGAATGCTGCAGTCCACGGGTCGCAAAGAGTCAGACGTGACTTAGTGACCGAACAATAACAGCAAATGCATTAGTAACTATTTCATCAGAAATATCACCCTGATTTCTTTATTTGCTTTTGAGTGTCATGTATGTGTGTGAGAGTTGGACTGTGAAGAAAGCTGACCGCCGAAAACTGATGCTTTTGAACTGTGGTGTTGGAGAAGACTCTTCAGAGTCTCTTGGACTGCAAGGAGATCCAACGAGTTCATCCTTAAGGAGATCAGTCCTGGGTGTTCATTGGAAGGACTGATGCTGAAGCTGAAACTCCAGTACTTTGGCCACCTCATGCGAAGAGTTGACTCATTGGAAAAGACCCTGATGCTGGAAGGGACTGGGGGCAGGAGGAGAAGGGGATGACAGAGGATGAGATGGCTGGATGGTATCACCAACTCGATGGAAATGGGTTTGGGTCAACTCTGGGCGTTGTCGATGGACAGGGAGGCCTGGCGTGCTGCGATTCATGGGGTTGCAAAGAGTCGGACACTACTGAGCGACTGAACTGAACTGAACTGAGCCGATTGGTCAGGAACTATGTAAGTTATTTGTTTAATCCTCATATCAACCTGTGGTGGTTGTGTGTAAATTATACACAACCCATACATATACTCTTATGCAGATATGTAATTTATTATGGATAGATATCAGAAAACTAATATATTGAAAGACAAACTACAGAATCGGTATACAAACCCAGGCTGCTTGATTCCAAATCTTGAGACTATTCTTTCATAGTCCATAAACTTCATTTTACTACATTTTATAGGGTACTCAAGTTTTTAGCCTGACATTAAGTTTATAATTTAGAAAGTGAAAGTGAAGTCGCTCAGTCGTGTCCGACTCTTTGTGAGCCCATGGACTGTAGCCTGCCACGTTCCCCTGTCCATGGGATTTTCCAGGCAAGAGTACTGGAGTGGGTTGCCATTTCCTTCTCCAAAGGATCTTCCCATCCAAGGTTAAATATAATTATGACTTTTAAGTTCCTCATAAATATATTATAGTTTATTTATAAGGAAATATATATTATTAACTCAAACTGTCTTGCTCTGATTTCTGTTTGTTTTCTTGTTTGGGCTGTTTTATGACTAAAATCTTAAATGTACAGTATAGAAGAATCAAGAAAAAAATAGTATTAGTTAAAATCTCATGTAATTCCATATGAGAAAGCTTTATGTCTACTTGAGGGAGAACCTATCAGTCTCTTCAAGTTCCTTGTTTGACAGGGGACACTAACAGTATCTTGAGATTGAGAGAAACCCTTGTATTCTCCCTAACTTGGCAGAGATGGTGAACGTTGACTTTTACCATCTAAATAATAAATTCTCTTAATCTGGGGTTAGGAGACTTTAACTGATTTAAAAGCAGTATGGTAACCCCTAACTTTTCTTGCTCTTCTGTATTCAGTGCTGAGTTTCATTCTGTCTGGGCTGCTTTTCAGTTTTTCTGAATGCGTTTTTCTTCAACTTACTGGAGCTTAGAATCTTTTGGTACTTAGGTTTCCACTTAACTTATCAGATCCACCTAATAATATGTATATTTAGACCTTTTGTATCCCGCAAAAACATAAAACCCCTGGAGATGTAAAGGACTAAGAGACTAAAAAGACATGCTAACTTCGTGAAGGTTGCTATCATTGAGACATTGGATGGTGGATATGGACTTATTTAAAATTCTTTCTGTTGTTGTTCAGTTGCGAGTCCTGTCCAACTCTTCTTGCAAACCTATGAACTGCAGCACGCCAGCCTTCCCTGTCCTTTACTGTCTCCTGGAGCTTGCTCAAACTCTTGTCCATTGAGTTGGTGATGCCATCCAACCTTCTCATCCTCTGTCACCCCCTTCTCCCCCTGCCCTCAGTCTTTCCCAGGGAGTCGGCTCTTCACGTTAAGTAGCCAAATTTATTGGAGCTTCCGCGTCAGCATCAGTCCTTCCAACATTCAGCGTTTCTATTTCCGTTAGGATTGACTGGTTTGATCTCCTTGCTGTCCAAGGGACTCTCCAGAGCCTTCTCCAACGCCACAATTTGAAAGCATCAACTCTGTGATGCTCAGCTCTCTTTATGGTCCAACTGTCACATCCGTACATGACTACTGGAAAAAAATCATAGCTTTGACTGTCTAGGTCTCTGTCGGCAAAGTGATGTCTCTGCTTTTTAATATGCTGTCTAAGTTGTCATAGCTTTCCATCCAAGGAGCAAGCATCTTTTAATTTCATGGCTGCAGTTACCATCTGCAGTGATTTTGGAGCCCAAGAAAATAAAATCTGTCACTGTTTCCACTTTTGCCCCATTCATTTGTCCTGACGTGATGGGACTGGATGCCATGATCTTAGTTTTCTGAATGTTGAGTTTTAAGCCAGGTGTTTCACTCTCTTCTTTCACTTTCATCAAGAGGCTCTTTAGTTCCTCTTCATTTTCTGCCATTAGAGTGGTATCATCTGCATATCTGAGATTGTTGATATTTCTCCTGGCAATCTTGATTTCAGCTTGTGATTCATCCATCCCAGCATTTTCAAGATGTACTTTGCACAGAAGTTCAGTAAGTGGAGAGGCAATATAAAATAAAAATTCTTTTTACCTTTTATCTAATTATACATAACTTTTAGTTCAGCATTATCGTACCAGGTATACTTTAAAAATAAAGCTGTGCAGTCAAATAGAGAAGATCAAAATTAAGAAAGCATGGATATACTCTGAACCTCTAATATCATTTAATTAAAGTCCCTTTGAATTGGTGAAAACTGACAGATCTGAAAGCTTACTTGTGCTTTTCTTAACAACATAGCAATTTGTCTTTTATCCATCAAGTTGAAGAAAGATATTTGAACTCACTAACTTTTAATACTCTTATGCATCAAACTTTACAAAAGCAGAAAAGCAGGTACAAATTAAAAAGTTCGCAAAATGTCTTTTCTTGTTTGAGTCCTTTTTTTATTCTCCTCTCTTCTCAGTTGTTTTTAAGCTTTATCTTGAATTTACAGCATTTTATATTAGCAATTTGTGGTTTATGAGCTGTATTATTCCTAGTCCATCACCTTCAGGGGGAGGAGAAGGAGGAGAATGATCTTAGCTGACATTTTTGAATATTTATTAAGGGTTAGGCGGTGAATCCTCACCACCACACAGTGAGAGGCAGGCACCATCCTCCTCAATGTGTTGATCAGGCTCAGGTTGTCAGCAGTGGACCTAGTGTTCGCATACCAAGCTATATTATTTAGAGACATAAGATTTTCCCCCCAAACCATTTAGGAACCTAATGATGCAGATCTGGCATACAGTAAAAATGCTAATCAACAGTAACATTGCCAACCTAGAGAGCTAGAGAAGCGCCGACAATGATGTGTGAATATTCCTCCTATCATCCCCTGAATAGAATAGTTCCACTCTGGTTTTCCTCTGCTGCCAGCACAAATGAGACTGGAAGGCAACACCTGGGATGATGAGGCCCCACCCAGTCTCCCCGATATATCTTGGCATTCCTGCTGAAGCTGTTAAGAAGCCTGGAATGTTCAGAGAACTAGCAAGCGGCACAGCAGTGCTGTGCTTACCGGTACTGCAGCATTCCCACCTGCCTGATACACATTTCACTTGTAAAGTTTCTTGTTACTGCTAGTTTGAGCCACCTTCATGTCTCTTGGCTTTTCTTTTAATCAAGGGGACTGAAAGTAGGAAAACATTTCTTTAGGGTTTAAATGATGTCAGTAACTGGCAGGAGGAAAAAGGAAAATTTAATCTGAGATGATCACAGAGTCATTGGTCTTTTCCCTTTTATAAGTAGACACCATCAGACGTTTTCTATTTGCTTTACCCAGATTGTTACATTGTTTACCACTCCAAGTAGGGGCCAGCCATATTTTTATATGAAAGCATTTTTCAACCAGCTTCTTAAGTAAAACATTAACACTCTTACTTGAGCTTTGGAGTTTAGTATATCCCTCAAAACATGAGTTTGCTTCAGAGTTTGAGTCTTCTTGTATATGTGATGAGAAGTTCAAAATTATCCCTTATTTATACAGACTCTGGCAGTTGGGGCAGTGTATTTTGTCACCTGTTTGCTGTCTTATGAAGAGCTGGAAAGTTTATGAAGAAATAGAAAATATGACTTTGAGCTTTTGACATTTTAAAATAAATGTACATATTGTTCGTGACAGATTGCTAAACTTGGCTTTAGACACTTAGCTATGTTTCTTGCCAAAAGTAATCCAGATGTGCATAATTTACCCGGCTGCCATATGTGCACTGACATGCCTTTCTATAATCAACTGTCTGTTCAGTATGGTTACAGTTAAATGTTCTTTTTTATCAACAGTCTTTTGAAATAGCACTGACTTGATAACTTATTTTAAATTTAACAACTTTTCAAAAAGTAATGCACACCCAGTTTGGCTTTAAACCTCACTGACCAGACATGTTGAGTATCTGGAAAAGACATTGGGAATCCAAATTCTCTGGGGCCTTATGTATTTCAAGAGGAAAATCTAGGATACCAATTTCAGTGGGTGATTCTGCTTTTCTGAGTTCTTCAGAAGTGTGGAATGGAAGGTACAAGTACCAAATTAAATATTGTCAAAATAACAAATGAGTAACATTTCTAATAAAGTGGTTTGTTTTGAAAAGGAAGTGAGAAAAGGAAATCGTGATACAGGCTGAAATAAATATGCAGAAAGAGTATATTGCATTTCTTTTACTAACGCATTGTCTTCTGTGTTACGTGGGGGCCAGATCTGAGACTTTCACATGGGTCATGGAGCTGTACTGATTTCAAGCCATATCTTTTTGTTGAAGAAAGGCATTATTTTCTCAAGAAATTTTAGAAAATGTATATATTATAGGAAATACTACTTTTCCGGTGGCATTTTCAGGTTGATGTTTAAATGTCAATGTGGAGAAATTTAAACCGTATGACAGTCGCATTCCTTAATTGTACTATCCCTGAGAGATAGTTACCTTGAAACCATGTCCTTGTTATTTGTATTCTGTAACACTGAGCCACCATTAAGTCTAGACAGGGGTGTTGTCACCCATGTGTGTCCTTGTTTGCGTTTGTCCACAGCTGCAATTAGGTTTTTCACACTGTCCCCATCTGTGGAGGCTGTTTGTGCAGTGACCTTGGCCAGTTCAAAATCTGTGCAACCAAGCCCACGAGTGAAGAGAACTAGGAGGACAGATGGCAGGGCCGATGATGGGGAACTGTTTTGTTAGTGATTGTGACTGATAGTAACCAAACTATCCCATCCACAGTATGATTTAAAAAGGTGTATCCTGAATCCTTTACAGTAAAATAAAAACTGGCTTAGTGTCAGGGCAGATGTCCCAACAAAAATAGGACTGGCAGTCTGGGAGGGGGAATCCAGTATTTTTGTTGCCTATGTGTAGCCCCTATTTTCTTATCAGGTTATCAGTTTCCCCAGTGGGATCTAGCTAGAAGATCTGAACACTAGGACACCAAAAAAAGAGAGAGAAACCTATAGAAATTTCAGGTTTCCACTTGTGTCGGGCAGCTTGTGTCGGGCTTTCTAAACAGAGTTGGCTTTGGGGGAAAAAAGCCAATCTGATTTAGACTATAACTATTGTTTACCCTGCCTGAGCTCATTTGCTAAATTTGGAATCTTTTATGAATGATTTGCAGCTCTTCTTTACAAATGTAAGATGTTCAAGTTATGTTGTCTACAAACTGGCAGCCATTTTTTATGACTAAAAGACTTATTTATTGGTATATCTAAGGATATAGCAGACATACCCATATATAAAATCATACAGTTATAGTTTAGAGGGAAAACTGTTGTTGCTATCATTGTCATTATTAGTCACCACCATCTATATTTGTCTGCCTTTTCCTCATTAATTTTGAGCTAATAAGAGTTTCCAAAGGTAATAAATTCATCCAAATATAGATAATTTTATTACTTTCTGTAATTTTTAAAATATCATGTTATTCCAAAGAGGCTCATGATTCTTTAAGAAATTATGTTAATATACCATTTTAAAATAACGGTGATGACAGCAACAATAGAATTACGGCAAACACTTATTAAGCAGATACATTGTGCTAGGTACTGTTCTAACCACTTTACATGGATCACATTTAGTCTACTAAAAACTGGAGCACCGTTGCTGACTTGACTTTATAGATGAGGATACCAAAGTCATACAAGTAGGAAATGGTAGAGCTGAACTAAAAACCCAGAGAGTGTGACTCAGGGACCCTTTTTTCTAATAACTCTATTGTTGTGTCTCCTAACAATAGCAGTATTATCGTATCACCCTTACAAAGAGCCTGCCCAAGATGTCGTTACAGTGAGATGGCATGATGCTGATAAACGTGTCCAGTTTTTTGTACTTGGGACATCACAATTGGAATAAATATGCCTCAGAATCTCTTGTCTGCTTTGTTTGGGTTAATGTTCCAGTCTGACAAATTTGTTGATTATTATAGACTTCCCTTATGGCTCAGTTGGTAAAGAATCTGCCTGCAGTGCAGGAGACCCCAGTTCCATTCCTGGGCCGGAAAGATCCACTGGAGAGGGGATAGGCTACCCATTCCAATATTCTTGGGCTTCCCTTGTGGCTCAGCTGTTAAAGAACCTGCCTGCAATGTGGGAGACCTGGGTTCAATCCCTAGGTTGGGAAGATCCCCTGGCGAAAGGAAAGGCTATCCACTCCAGTATTCTGGCCTAGAGAATTCAATGGACTGTGTAGTCCATGGGGTCGCAAAGAGTGAGACACGACTAAATGACTTTCACCCTAGGTTTGTCACCCTGTAGGATTTATATCACCTGGCTTACCTGTTGAAGTCACAATATAGAACTGAGAACC
>SJYX01013865.1:20744-35591 GCA_006410675.1 Oreotragus oreotragus | reverse complement strand
GAAATTCACCTGTTGCAATTGGCTCCTTGAGTCGGTTGTGTTTGGAATTCATTTCTGCAATATCCCCAGGACCTTTCCTGAGGGCAGCTGTCATTAGCAGCCCCATAGCCCTTGTGAATGGAGGTACCAGTAAGCACATATGTGTAAGTTGTAGTTACAGTATATGTCCACAAGAGGCAGCACTTCTTCATCGCCAACTCTGGTCCGCCTGCAACCAGAACCTTAAGGAGCGCTGGCCTCTTGGGCTGTGAATTAGAGTGGAACGTGCCTGAGCAAACACTGAAGGGCTTGTGTCTCACTACTTCTAAGCTTCTTCCCTGCAGACTCACCCCAACCTTGGCCACAATCCCAGGTGAGGGGCCTGCCTAGGAGGCTGCACTCCCAAGGAGAGCCCCTGAATTGGAGACCCCAGCACCAGGAGACCTGGAGGCTACATGACTTTTCCCAGGCCTCCGAGCTCAGAGGGTCGTGCCACCATTCTCTGGGTGCCTTGGGGCGTGTGGTCCCAGCCGGAGGATACCAGACACTACAGGTGTCACAGGGGTCTAAATTAAGGGCACACTTCCTGATGTCAGGACCCCACCCCAGTCCAGCCATAGGGACCAAGCCTCCTCAGGCTCCAGGGATGGTATAGGAGCCCATGTCAATAGAGGCAAGAAGCAATGAAATAGATACTTCTTTTATTTCCTTTCCTTTTCTGTAATCTCATGCCTTTGCCATATTGGAATATAGTTGATTTGCAGTTTTGTGCTTGTCAGTGTACAGCTGCGTTTTTCAGTTATGATGTATACATACAGCATATCTGCGCTTTCTTGGATTCTTTCTCCATAATGGTTATTGCAGAAGGCAGAGGAAAGTTCCGTTTGCTGAACATCAGATCCTTGTGCAGTATGTATTACAGATTTTGGTTTATATGTTGGACTAACAGATTTCTGTGTATATGTTAGTCTCAACCTCCTCGGAATTCATCTTGGCCACTTAAACTTTTAATTCTTTTTTTGTGTTTGAATTCTTTTGCGTTGTAATTAGTTCCTTTTTTATCTGTTTTTATGTTGCCTAGAAGGTCTTCATCTGCTATTTTCTTCATTTGTTCTGCAAATTTCACTTAGTGTATGATCCTCCAAGATCCACCCTTGTGGTGACCACTGGCCTAGTATCACCATTTCAGTGGTGCTTTATGGCTGAGTAATGGTCCATGGTAAATATGTTCCACATCTTGTTTAAGCTTTAAGCTGTGGGCGGAAATTTTGTGTTTCTGTGTCTTGTCTATTGTAAGTAATGCTGCAGTGAACATTGGGCTGCATGTGTCTTTTTGAGTGGCTTTCTCAGGATAGCTCAGGTGTGGGAATGTCAGACCTTAGTTTAACTCTCTCGGAACTTTAACTTCTGACATGCAGAGACTTCATAGCCTCCCCAAAGTATCATCATTTCATCACGGTATGGACATAGGTTTTCATCGCCTTTGGGTAAATATCAAGGAGTGTAATGGACAAATCATATGAAAAGAATACATTTAGTTTTATAAGAAATCACAAGACTGTCTTCCAAAGTAGCTCTTCTATTTTGCATTCCCAGTAGCAACAAATGATAGTTTCTATTGTTTCACATCCTTGCCAGTGTTTGGTGTCTTCAGTGTTCCAAATCTGGCTGTTCCAATAGGTGTGTACGGATATCTCACTGTTTTAATTGCATTTCCCTGATGAAATGCTCCCATATGATGTGGAGCATCTTAATGCTTATTTGTGTGTTTTTTATACGCTTATTTTCCATCTGTATATCTTCTTTGGTGTGATGCTTGTAAGGTCTTTTGCCTTATTTTCTCAGTACATCAGTCCAATGTTTGTGTGTCAGGGAGAGGAGGAGTCAGTTGGGATATTTTGTTTGAGATGCCTATTAAATGTACAAATGGTGATACTGTGTAGAAAGTCTTGAACATAAGAGGCTGAGGTTCAGAGGTGAGTTCATGGGTAGTCATCAGTTTAAGAATTGTCAGCATAGCATCTCAAGCAATGAAGTTGAATGAGCTCACTAAATAAGTGAGGGCTGAGAAGAGGTCCAATGACACTTCACTCTTTAAAGATTGGACATATGCTATGAAAAGAACAAAGACGAGGAAGTAGGAGACATCACTGAGATGAGAGTTAAACCAAGAAATGATGGTGACCTGGGAAGAAAGTGAAAAAAGCATTTTGAGAGAGAGAATGTGAGCTACAGGATCAAATGGAACTGATAGATCAAGTAAATGATGGCTGATATTTACCTTTAGTTTTTGGAATACAGGATAATTGGTGCCTTAACAAAAGCTGTTCTTTTATAGTGTTTGAGGAAAACCTATGTGGAGGGGGTTCAAGAGGGCATGAGGTGTGTGGAGATAAGGAATAGCAGATAAAAAGTGCAGGCAACTCTTTTGAGAAGTTTACCTTAAAGAAGAAAATGGGACAACTATGGGGAGGGATGGGAGAACCAAGAGGATGAGGTCAGTTCACATATAGAATGGCACAGTCAATAGGTAGGGAAGGTTGCAGCTTGAGAGACACAGGAGAAATTCTGGATTAAATCGATAAGAGGAAACAAGGCTGGCACTCCCCTGGCCATCTGGTGGTTAAGACTCCACTTCCAATGCAAGGGGCTGTATTTCGATCCCTGATCAGGAAAGTAAGACCCCGCATGCCTGGGGCAGAGCAAAAATAAACAGATAAACAAACCAGCTAAGTTCTTGAAGAAGAAAAAAAAAAAACAAGAAGACTTGAGTTAGTACATAATGAAAGCCTTGACTTCAGTTAAAAGCACAGGCAAATCAGCCAGAGTAATGAGAGAAATGTAGTGCACAGACATGGGCAGATGGGTAGCCATAATGGTACAAATGGGCAGATGTAATCTTCAGATTGTTTCCTTTCATCTGGTGAAATAAGGTAATAGGGGAATTGATGTGAAGGTTTTGAGGAGAGAAATAGGCATAGAAATGTCAACAGAGTGGCTTAATAAGTGGACTAGAGAAATGCAGTATTTTAGCAGTTCAGTGTTAAGGACCCACCTGATGGAAGACACAATGGATTTAAGGCGGTTGTGATCTGCACGCGCTGTTGTTAGCAAGTCCTATCATCTAAATGCAGGCCTAGAGTGGGTAGAGAGCTAGTGTTTGGGTTTTGCTAAGTGAATATCATAAAACAAGAGAGGGGAATGATTATAATAACTGGCTAGGGATTTCAAGCTGGCGAATCGACTGAGTAAAGTGGAGAGGTAAGTGGGAGGCAGTGAAAATGTAATATGATCCAAGTATAATTGTTTTTTTCTGGGGTTAAAGATTGTTGGTGTTGGAGTACACCTTAGTTTACTGCTGCCATAGCAAATCATCACATACTTAGCAATTAAAAACAACATAAATTTATTGTGCTATGATCTTGGATGTTACAGTGTCAAAATATGTCTCATTGGCCTAAAATCAGGGTGATGGTAAGCTTGAGCTTCTTTCTAGAGGCTGTTGGAAAGAAAGAATCACGATTTTTGGCCAGGTTCTGCCTTGTATGCGTGTGTGTGTATGAGTTGCTCAGTTATGTCTGACTTTGTGACCCCGTGGACTGTAGCCTTCTAGGCTCCTCTGTCCATGGGATTCTCCAGGTAAAAATGCTGGAGTGGGTTGTCCTTCCCTTCTCCAGGGGATCTTCCCAACCCAGGAATTGAACCAGGGGCTCCTGCACTGCAGGCAGATTCTTTATATTTTCAAGCTATTTTCCAAACAAGTCTCCATTTTTACCCTCACAACTGCTGACCCTCTTTTCATTACTTGCATGAGCTATTAAAGGATTTTCTAAATGCCTTTATATCTCTAGTCTCACTTCCAATTAACCAGCTTAGCTTGTGAAAAGAGTATGGATTCCAAAGTCAGATATTTCTAGCTTGCATACTGACTTTGAAACTTATTGTTGGACAAGAAAAAAGATAATTAAAGCTTTAAGATTTTAAACTTTCCTCACCTGTGAAAATGGGACACAATAAAAATTACCTTCTTTATAAGATTATTGCTATAATTAAATGATAAGAGCCTAGCTCATTTAAGGTATTAAATGATGTTCAATTAATGTTAGTTTCCTTCTTCTTATATTTCTAGAGTGGTCTTCCTATAATGCAGATTTGATTGTGGTATTCTACTGTGAAAAATAATCTCAAATAGATTCTGCCTGACTTCAGAATGGAAAACAATTCTTTATCATGGCATAAACAAATTTCATGATCTGGCTATTAGTAGGAAAACCAATCGATTCTGAACTTCACATTGGGAGAGATAGAAAAGATAAGATTAAAAAAAGGCTTTGAACACTGAAAACCCAGTGAGACTTTTCAGGTGAAGTGGGTTACTCAGGCCCAGACACAAATCAAATTAAAGCATCTTCTAATTCGGTCTGTTGTCCCACCTCGTGTGGAGGTGACCCATTAGGCTGAGAGGTGGTTTTAAGGGTGAGAAAGCACAGGAACAGAATGAGGCCTAGAACAGTATTTCATGTGTGGTTACTGGCACGTGAAAGTCAAAGTAAGCAGAAGCCTGTTAGGACATTTTGGAGTTGACTTGTGTTGTCAATGAAAGTGTGAACAAGAAAGAACCTTGAATGTTCAAGTTATCAAACAAATTTCAGGCCACCAAGCTTATTCCAAGAGAAAATGAGCTGTGAAAACTGGACACCCCTGAAGGATGGCATTCTTCCGGTAGAGAGTGATGGCAAATGAGGAACCATCTGAGAAGTTGAGTCAGGGGCTGTGAAGAACAGTGAAAAATGAAGAATGTCTCCCAGAAGGCAGAAGCAGGTCTGATTCAGAGACCCAGTGCCAGGAGAGGGACCTACATTCGTTCACCAGGCTGATCCTCCAGGATTTCAGAGGCAATGCAGTTTCATTACAACTCTGGTTCTTCCCTTCTTCAAATGAGCATATTTATTGTGGTTATTCTGTCCCTGCTCCATATTCTATATCCATATCTATACCTATATCTGGGCTGCCCCAGTGGCTCAGTGGTAAAGAATCCACCTGCAGTGTAAGAGATGTAGGTTGAACCCTGGGTTGAGAAGATCCTCTGGAGAAGGGAGTGGCTAACACTCGAGTATTCTTGCCCAGAGAAGCCCATGGACAGAGGAGCATGGCAGGCTATAGTCCATAGGGTCACAAAGAATCAGACATGACTGAAGTGACTGAGCATGCTTGTACCTATCTGTATATATCATCCAAATGAACTTGTTTTCTTACTATGCATAGAATTGTCAGGAATAGCATTTGCACTTGAGGACTGCACATCTCCTGGAGATTCTTGACTTTGGGTTAGAGGCAGTGACTGAATGAGACTCTGGCTCTGTCCTTTTTGGGAGATGGCAAGGATATTCTCTATGTGGAGAGAGCAAAGGCATATTCAAAACACAGGGGTGTCAAAGACTGTTTAGTTTATAAACATCGATTTTACTTGGCAAACAGCTAGACATTACTCCCCAGCCTTTTTTACAGCTGGGGCTGTATGGCTATTTTCTGCTCATAGCACTGAAGGTGGAAATGCCATCCACCACCATCAGGAAGGCCCCTCACATGATTCTCTCTCCCTTTGTCTTCTGGCCACTGCTCAGGGTCAGGAAGAAGCATTAAGGTCCCAGGATGTTGTCAAACCACTACATGGAAGAAAGCTTGAATGAATGCCTGCAGCAGAGCCTTCTTGATAATCCTTATTACATAGTGGTACAAGCAAGAAGCAAACATTTACTATGATAAGCCACTGAATTTTTTTTTTCCCCATAGGGGTTAGCCTCCCCTGCCCAATACACTTGAATTCCAGAGCTGGAGACTTCCTAACTCCCCTTAAAGTTAGTTGTGGCCATATGACTGTTGTTATTGTTGCTGTTCAACTGTGCCCGATTCTTTGACTCTTTGCAACCCCATGGACTGCAGCATGCCAGGCTCCCCTGTCTTTCACTATCTCCCGGAGTTTGTTCAAACTAATGAACACTGAGTTGGTGATGCTATCTAGCCATCTCATCCTCAGAATTCTTTGGTGGTGTGGTAGTAAAGAATCTGCCTGCCAATGCAGGAGATGCAAGAGGTGTGGGTTTTATCTCTGGGTTGGGAAGATCCCCTGGAGGAGGAAATGGCAACCCACTCCAGTATTCTTGCCTGGAAAATTCCATGTACAGAGGAGCCTGGTGGGCTACAGTCCATGGGGTCACAAAGAGTTGGGCATGATTGAGTGACTGAGCACATAGACCTTTTACATGTGCCCCACATTAAACATTGGGGTGTAGGTATGTTTAAGCCTTTTTCATCTAACAGATTAAATTTAAGTTCTGCTTCATTGAATTTTTCTCCCTTAGTCAGATGGGTGACTGTGTTCTAGCAAATGGAATAGGAATAGATGCACAATGTGTCATTTGCAGGCCAGTAGATATGACCCTCCAAGATCTCTCACTCTGTTAGGAGGATGTAAGAAGTAATGGTACCTTAGGAGACAGCAGAGACTCTGAAGGAAGGAGCCTGGATTCCTGGATTCCTGGCTGGAGAAAAGCCACATGTCAGCCAGGAATATCCACTTTATATGAGTGAGAGGCAAACTTTTGTTTTTATTTCTGTGCATCTTGAGACTTTTTGTAATAGCACATAGCATTTGTTCTAAGTAATAAATGGCCCATTTTCCTTTATATTTCCGTTGACTGCATATTAGTCAGTTGGCTATATCTCTCCTTGACTTCTCCACCTTGAAATTCCTATCCAATCTTAAACCTGTCTCAAATCTCAATTGCTCTCTACATTTTTCTTAATTCCCTGAGCAGTCATTTACTCTCTTCTCTAGATTAATCAAGAATCTTGTATATCTATATGATTGTCTTTACATTATTCATTTATAATTATTAATTTGCACAGCAGTCTTCTCTTCTTAGACACTTAAACCATACAGGGAAGGAGTTTATATTTCTCTTTTTCTACCACACCTCAGATAGAACAGATGGTTTCAAAATGAACAAAATTATTTGTGTTGAGATATATTGTCATCTTATATAGTTAAAGATACTGAAATGTTTTATGGGTATTGAATATATATTGAAGAAGTATCAAACTAAAAATATAGTTTAAAGTAAACCTCATTAAAGCAGATCCAGCTTTGGAATAAATAGAACACATCATCTGTCTGTCTACGTCAGTTGGACATTATTGAACATTATTGGAATCCTAATAATGCCATAACCCTGATGGAAAGGAACAGAAGATACTCTAATGGAGAGTTTTATTCCCAGTCCTCTCAGGTTAAGAAGGGATTTAATTATTCCTACACTAACCTATCAGTTATTCACAACCCCAGTGATTTGAGTGCCCAATCTCCACTCTGTCAGAGTAGGGTATCGGGCCTCTTCCAGGCATGTGCTGTGTCTGGGTTGTTCAGATGTCAGCTTAGACTTTTGCAGAGGTTTCTCACCACTTTGGTCTTTTATGTCCAAATAGAAACTTCTTTTCCATCAAATAAATTCCAGATGTGAGAGAAAGCCATTTGGGAGAAAGGTAATAATATTTAATTTCAGATCTGATATAAATGAACAGAAAACATCTTATACACAAAGCTCAGTTTCCTTTGGATTGGTTCAGGTATGACTTATATGATTTCTCAGTCATCTCCTTAAAGTTTTAAACTTTTACCCTAGTAGTTAAAATACCAAGAGTATGACTCAGATATATTTACAATGACTGAAATCTCAAAACTTTTATTTTCATTATAGCATATTGTATGCATGTAATAAAAGACATAGATTTATTTTTATTAAAAAATTATTATTATTTTTTTTTACTTTACAATATTGTATTGGTTTTGCCACACATCAACATGAATCCACCACGGGTGTACACGTTCCCAATCCCGAATCCCCCTCCCACCTCCCTGCCCACACCATCCCTCTGGGTCATCCCAGTGCACTGGCCCCAAGCATCCTGCACACTGCATTGAACCTAGACTGGCGATTCATTCCTTATATAATATTATACATGTTTCAATGCCATTATCCCAAATCAAACCACCCTCTCCCTCTCCCACAGAGTCCAAAAGACTATTCTATACATCTGTGTCTCTTTTGCTATTTTGCATACAGCGTTATCATTACCATCTTATAAATTCCATATATATGAGTTAGTATACTATATTGGTGTTTTTCTTTCTGGCTTACTTCACTCTGTATAATCAGCTCCAGTTTCATCCCCCCATTAGAACTGATTCAAATGTATTCTTTTTAATGCCTGAGTAGTACTCCATTGTGTATATGTACCACAGCTTTCTTATCCATTCATCTGCTAATGGACATCTAGGTTGCTTCCATGTCCTGGCTATTATAAACAGTGCTGCGATGAACATTGGGGTACACGTGTCTCTTTCAAGACCATAGATTTAAAAGAAATAGCTCATCAGTTTTGAATGGAAACACCTTAGAGAAAATGTTATCATCAGATCAATTCTGTTTATATTTCTTGATAACATGATGGGGTTTGATAACCAAAAGGCAAACAAGATGTCAAAATGCCATGAACTTAATAGTCAAAGCCTCATATTTTTAATGTTTGCATCTTTTTCTANGTAGTAAAGAATCTGCCTGCCAATGCAGGAGATGCAAGAGGTGTGGGTTTTATCTCTGGGTTGGGAAGATCCCCTGGAGGAGGAAATGGCAACCCACTCCAGTATTCTTGCCTGGAAAATTCCATGTACAGAGGAGCCTGGTGGGCTACAGTCCATGGGGTCACAAAGAGTTGGGCATGATTGAGTGACTGAGCACATAGACCTTTTACATATGCCCCACATTAAACATTGGGGTGTAGGTATGTTTAAGCCTTTTTCATCTAACAGATTAAATTTAAGTTCTGCTTCATTGAATTTTTCTCCCTTAGTCAGATGGGTGACTGTGTTCTAGCAAATGGAATAGGAATAGATGCACAATGTGTCATTTGCAGGCCAGTAGATATGACCCTCCAAGATCTCTCACTCTGTTAGGAGGATGTAAGAAGTAATGGTACCTTAGGAGACAGCAGAGACTCTGAAGGAAGGAGCCTGGATTCCTGGATTCCTGGCTGGAGAAAAGCCACATGTCAGCCAGGAATATCCACTTTATATGAGTGAGAGGCAAACTTTTGTTTTTATTTCTGTGCATCTTGAGACTTTTTGTAATAGCACATAGCATTTGTTCTAAGTAATAAATGGCCCATTTTCCTTTATATTTCCGTTGACTGCATATTAGTCAGTTGGCTATATCTCTCCTTGACTTCTCCACCTTGAAATTCCTATCCAATCTTAAACCTGTCTCAAATCTCAATTGCTCTCTACATTTTTCTTAATTCCCTGAGCAGTCATTTACTCTCTTCTCTAGATTAATCAAGAATCTTGTATATCTATATGATTGTCTTTACATTATTCATTTATAATTATTAATTTGCACAGCAGTCTTCTCTTCTTAGACACTTAAACCATACAGGGAAGGAGTTTATATTTCTCTTTTTCTACCACACCTCAGATAGAACAGATGGTTTCAAAATGAACAAAATTATTTGTGTTGAGATATATTGTCATCTTATATAGTTAAAGATACTGAAATGTTTTATGGGTATTGAATATATATTGAAGAAGTATCAAACTAAAAATATAGTTTAAAGTAAACCTCATTAAAGCAGATCCAGCTTTGGAATAAATAGAACACATCATCTGTCTGTCTACGTCAGTTGGACATTATTGAACATTATTGGAATCCTAATAATGCCATAACCCTGATGGAAAGGAACAGAAGATACTCTAATGGAGAGTTTTATTCCCAGTCCTCTCAGGTTAAGAAGGGATTTAATTATTCCTACACTAACCTATCAGTTATTCACAACCCCAGTGATTTGAGTGCCCAATCTCCACTCTGTCAGAGTAGGGTATCGGGCCTCTTCCAGGCATGTGCTGTGTCTGGGTTGTTCAGATGTCAGCTTAGACTTTTGCAGAGGTTTCTCACCACTTTGGTCTTTTATGTCCAAATAGAAACTTCTTTTCCATCAAATAAATTCCAGATGTGAGAGAAAGCCATTTGGGAGAAAGGTAATAATATTTAATTTCAGATCTGATATAAATGAACAGAAAACATCTTATACACAAAGCTCAGTTTCCTTTGGATTGGTTCAGGTATGACTTATATGATTTCTCAGTCATCTCCTTAAAGTTTTAAACTTTTACCCTAGTAGTTAAAATACCAAGAGTATGACTCAGATATATTTACAATGACTGAAATCTCAAAACTTTTATTTTCATTATAGCATATTGTATGCATGTAATAAAAGACATAGATTTATTTTTATTAAAAAATTATTATTATTTTTTTTTACTTTACAATATTGTATTGGTTTTGCCACACATCAACATGAATCCACCACGGGTGTACACGTTCCCAATCCCGAATCCCCCTCCCACCTCCCTGCCCACACCATCCCTCTGGGTCATCCCAGTGCACTGGCCCCAAGCATCCTGCACACTGCATTGAACCTAGACTGGCGATTCATTCCTTATATAATATTATACATGTTTCAATGCCATTATCCCAAATCAAACCACCCTCTCCCTCTCCCACAGAGTCCAAAAGACTATTCTATACATCTGTGTCTCTTTTGCTATTTTGCATACAGGGTTATCATTACCATCTTATAAATTCCATATATATGAGTTAGTATACTATATTGGTGTTTTTCTTTCTGGCTTACTTCACTCTGTATAATCAGCTCCAGTTTCATCCCCCCATTAGAACTGATTCAAATGTATTCTTTTTAATGCCTGAGTAGTACTCCATTGTGTATATGTACCACAGCTTTCTTATCCATTCATCTGCTAATGGACATCTAGGTTGCTTCCATGTCCTGGCTATTATAAACAGTGCTGCGATGAACATTGGGGTACACGTGTCTCTTTCAAGACCATAGATTTAAAAGAAATAGCTCATCAGTTTTGAATGGAAACACCTTAGAGAAAATGTTATCATCAGATCAATTCTGTTTATATTTCTTGATAACATGATGGGGTTTGATAACCAAAAGGCAAACAAGAGATCAAAATGCCATGAACTTAATAGTCAAAGCCTCATATTTTTAATGTTTGCATCTTTTTCTGCATCCTTTCCTAACACGTGGAATAAAGCTATTAAGTTCTATTCTAGATTACCTTTAAACGACAACGCCAGATACTCCGTGTATTTGTGAACAAGCTAATAGATGCCTGACCCAGTTTATGCCAAGTTGCCTGTATCCTTCGTATACATAATTAGCTTCTTACAAGATTTAACTATTGAATTTCACATGGTATTTTGAAATGTTACCATTTTAACCAAAAATAAGCTTAAAGAACAAGATTAGCCGAGTCACATACGTATTATTATAAGACAATAAAACATGCATCTAGAATTACAGTTTCCCAGCCTATACTATTGCCTACGGTCTGCAATTGAATATATAGAGAATGCAAACAGATGGAGGTGAGAAAAATATACTGTTACTTGGTGTTAAAGCCATCTGTTGCTACTAAATAAGAGGTCTTTACTTTGTCTCTCCTCATTTTCTTTTACCAAACAACTGGAAATAGTGGAACACCCTCAGAATTTTCTATTTGTTATCTCCCTGTCTTGTTGCTGTGGGCAAGCTAGACCACAATTCACTATTGTAGGGAATAAAGATAGATTTTTTAAAAAAATATAATTTTCAAAATGTTAATGTGGCTTTAAAAGCTGATAAGACAACCATGCTTACATTCAACATAAAAGCACACATTTTGTGGTTTAAAGATATCAGTGCACCAACTATCTAGGTTTTTAACTAATGTCTTCTATACTTTATACCAGTTAAAAAGAAAAAGAGGCTATTTTTCTACCTGTAAGAGGATTAGCAAAGAATCATTTTGAATTCTCTGATGTAAGATTTAAATCCAGACATGGAAATGTTAGTATGAAATTCATAGCCCAAATTTCACATTCTCTTTGATGCCTTAATCATTTGTATTCATCTTTGAAGTATTTAACTCATGATCTGTTCTAGCACAGTAGGTCTAAACTTCCCCTTCTCCAGTTTGTCCCTTATCATTAGGACACCAGGAACCACAAACTTAAAAGCTGTTAACTCACCTCTTAATATTTCCGTCTGTCCTCACTCTTCCAAAAACCTCGATATATAACTTACAATCTTCTCCTAGCTCAGAGCACCTTTGCTTAGGAACTGAAGTCATACCTGAGTCCTCCTTCTCTTCTTATTCATCTTCCTTTACTTCATCCAGTCTGTCCTAGAGCCTTCTTTAGCTCCTAAATATCACTCACATAAATTTTCTCAGTCCCATGCTAATTGTCAAAGATTTTATTCAGGATCCTGTTATCTGTTTTCTAGAATCAGCCTCCTAACTGGACTTACTATGTTTAGTCTCTCTCCTTTCTAATTTTATTTCTTCCCTTTCCTCAAACTTGAGTTTCTGAAACACATTTGATCTTTTCACTATTCTGATTGAAACACTATTAAATCCTTATTATGTGCATCACAGTGAAGATGTCATAACTTGACTTACGAGGTCCTTCATAAGGTGGCTTCACATTAGCAGTATAATACTCCTCTCTATCATTATCTTAGGTTCCAGACACACAGGATCACCACTATTTCAAGGACATCCCATCCTCAGCCATGTCCTGATGATCTTCCTAGAATGGAAGATTAGAAAGGTAGTATAGCACAGTGTTGAAGGTCATAGATTTTGAAGTCAGCTTAAACAGGCCTGAATCACTGCTCTACAATATGCTGTCCATGAAGCCTGGTCAAGTTAGCTAAAATTACTAAGCCCAAGTTTCAGTATCTCATCTATAAAATAGGGATGATAACCCCTACTTCTCAGGGTTGACATGAAGATTATATACACCACCTTATATAAAGTACTTAGCATAATGACTGAAAAACAGCAAATACCCAATAAATGGTAGTTATTATTCCATTACTGCTACTGCTGCTATTGCACTATTACTATCCCTACCACTGCAGTTGTTTTTGCCTTTTCTTGCTAATTTTTTTGAAATTCTCAGTGACAGATGCTTGTTTTCCTGAGCTTGTTCTTGATTGTTAGAAACAGCTGAAAATATTTTGATTTAATTGTTTTAAAATGAGTGATTGCATTTTATAATACTATTTTGACCATTTGATTATGACACAGTGTTCTAATATTCCAGTCATTGACCTTGAAAACAGTTTCAGCAGAGGAGTTGAAAAGTGCTTAGAGAAATATCGCTATCATGAAGTGGTTGTATGGTTAGGACTACTATGTAATTAATCATCCAATCACTTTTCTGAATGAAAGAGGCATTATTACTAATTATGGAGACTAGGGAGATAAATAGGCTTCCCTGATAGCTCAGTTGGTAAAGAATCCTCCTGCAATGCAGGAGACCCTGGTTTGATTCCTGGTTCTGGAAGATCTGCTGGAGAAGGGATAGGCTACCCACTCCAGTATTCTTGAGCTTCCCTTATGGCTCAGCCAGTGAAGAATCCATCTGCAATTGGGAGACCTGAGTTCCATCCCTGGGTTGGGAAGATCCCGTGGAGAAAGGAAAGGCTATCCACTCCAGTATTCTGGCCTAGAGAATTCCATGGGCTGTATAGTCCATGGGGTCACAAAGAGTTGGACNCTTATGGCTCAGCCAGTGAAGAATCCATCTGCAATTGGGAGACCTGAGTTCCATCCCTGGGTTGGGAAGATCCCGTGGAGAAAGGAAAGGCTATCCACTCCAGTATTCTGGCCTAGAGAATTCCATGGGCTGTATAGTCCATGGGGTCACAAAGAGTTGGACATGACGGAGTGACTTTCACTTTCAAGGATAGTCCCTGGAAAAGTGCCCTTCTCCTCCTAAGTTATTTTACTTATTTTCTCTTAAGTGAGCTGCAAAGGCTTGCGTTGCAGAAAATTAAGCTTGAAGCACCAAATATTATATCAATGACATATAAACATCAAATGATATATTATTTAACACAAAAAGCCTCCACCCAATCAGTCACTGTCTTTTGGATAAAGCTAAATTTGCCTCGGCTGGATTTTATGATATGTATGACATATGTAAACAAAATCCATTAAAATGGTAATTGTCAGATATTTATTCATTGAGACTTTAATTTTGATGAGGGAGAACAGTAGTTTGAATAATTTTACAAATGTGGTGAGGACAAAGTTGCTCATATGTAAGTTGAAATATGTCCAGATACCAATCAGCTTCTTTGGGCTGTTGAGATAATAGAGAAATTCCAGAGTTTTTTTTATAACATTTGCATGAAGACAAGAAGATACCTGTCAAGGTAAAGGTGAGATTGTCTGTTCTTTGAAAGAAATAAAATGACAGATATGAGAATACTAAATAAACACAATGTTGAAAGGTTGTCATCACTATTGGGGAGATCCCAAAGAAGAATCCTCTTTTCTCTTTGACATCTATACATATTTCACAACTGTTTCCAAGAAAAGAGACACAAAGATTGTTTCTCCAGTTTGTTTATCTGGCAATCAGTAATTTGTACTTCGACAGGGAAACAGAATGGAAGCAAAGTGCTTTGTCTTCTAAAGGAATATATTTCTGAGGGTGTTCATCTGCTGAGAACCTCACACATATTTTAATAATTTGGGGCTGTCAGTCTCCTGAAGTGAAATGAAGTCGCTCAGTCATGTCCGACTCTTTGTGACCCCATGGACTGTAGCCTGCCAAGCTCCTCTGTCCATGGGATTTTTCAGGCAATAGTACTGAGTAGATTGCCATTTCCTTCTCCAGGGGATCTTCTCGACCCAGGGATCGAACCTGGGTCTCCCGCATTGTAGACAGA
>SJYX01013864.1:83795-112833 GCA_006410675.1 Oreotragus oreotragus | reverse complement strand
TCACCACTGGGAAGTGATGAAATAACTGACATATGATGAAAGAAATAAAGTATACCCACCAAGAAGCTCAGGGAACTCCAAAAGATGCGGATAAACAATCAAATCCAGGGAAAGAATATGTGAACAAAATACGATTGAAAAATGATTATTTATTATTATTGTTTTCGACTTTTGGTTTCCCTGGGTCTCTGTTGGCACCCATGGGCTTTCTCTAGTTGTGGCACGCAGGCACTGCTCTTCTCTGTGGACAGCAGGCCTCACTGTGGGGGCTACTCTTCTGTGGAGCACAGGCTCTAGGTGCACAGGGTCAGGGGTTGTAGCATGCCGGCTCCTCTTGGCAGTTTGCGGGTCCCAGAGCAGAGAGTAGTTGTGCTCAGGCTCTGAGTTGCTCCACAGAATAAATTCAGTTTTTTTTTTTTTTTCTGTACAGAGACTGAAATCATAAAAATGGAAGCAAACAGGGAGTTTGCTGATGGCTTAGTGGTTAGGATTCGGTGCTTTCACTGCTGTGCCTGTATTCTATCGTGGTCAGGCAACAACTGCGCAATGAGGTGAAAAAGAGATCCCTCAAGCTGTGCAATGAGGCTATAAAAGAGAAGGAACCAAACAGAAATTCTGTTGCTTAAGATTATAATGAATGAAATGCAACAAAATAAAAAATGCTACAGAGAACATCAGCAAGAGCAGAAGAATCTTTGAGGCACAAGACAAGAAAATTGAAATTAGCCAGCCAGAGGACAAAAAGAATGAAAAGGTGTGAAAGAACCTGTGGGAACTATGGGATAACATTCACAGTAACAACCTGCACATTATTGGAGTCCCAGAAGAAGAAGAGAGGGAGAAAGGGACAGAGATTGTACTTAAAGAAATAATACCAGATAAGTTACACATCTGATGAGACTTAGGCATCCAAGCTCATGTAGCTAATAGGTCACCCCTCAGAGTTCACTCAAAATGATCGTCTCAAAGACACATTGTTTATAATCAAGCCAAAGAGAGAATTTTGGAAGCATCAAAATAAAAGCAAGTGCTCACAAAAGAGAAATTCCTTTGAGAATATCAGCGGACTTCTGAGAAGAAACCTGGCAAGCCGGGAGAGGAAGGGGTGATATATTCAAACTGATGAACCTAAACCTGCCAGCCAAGAATACTTTTCTCAGGAAGGTTGTCTTTCAGGAATGAAGACGCGATAAAGACTTTCCCAAACAAACAACAGCTGAGGGAGTTCACCAACACAGGTTTGCCTTACAAGACTGCTGAAGGGAGTTCTTCAAGCTAAATGAAGGGTGTTAATTATTACATGAAAGAAGTGAAATTATATAACAGACTTGTACATGTAAATGTGTAATCCAGTACAGAATACACTGAATATGGTAGTGTGTTAACCAGTTAGCTCTAGTCTAGAAAGTGAAAGTTAAAGTGAAGTCGCTTAGTCGTGTCTGACTCTTTGCGACCCCATGGACTGTAGCCTATCAGGCTCCTCCGTCCATGGGATTTTTCAGGCAAGAGTGCTGGAGTGGATTGCCATTTTCTTCTCCAGGGGGTCTTCCCGACCCAGGAATCTAACCCGGGTCTCCTGAATTGTAGGCAGACACTTTACTGTCTGAGCCACCAGGGAAGTATTAAAATAACTATAGAGATAGATATTTTGTTAGTGATATACAATATAAAGAGAGGTAAATTCTGACATGAAAAACAGAAAGTGTAGGGAGGGGGTCAAAAGGTAGAGCTTTTGTATGTGATTGAAATTAATTTGTTATCAGTGTAGTAGAGACTACTGTGTTTATAAGATATTTTATGTGAACCATGTGGCAATAAAAATGTAAAAACCTACAGTAGATCCACAAAAAGTAAAGAGAGAAAAATCAAAGCACGTCATTATCCAAAATCATCAGTTCACAGTTCTAACTGTTGTACAGAACAGTTGAATTGTCCTGGTCTCTACAGCATCCTTCAAGATCAGGCCCAGAGGACTCTCCTTTCACAAAGTGAAAAACTAATTAGTCTGTCTGTTATTTTAAGCCAAAGAACTTTTTCTGCACCTCATCTCCTTCCTTATATCATATAGATGGTGCAGCTATACTTTTTTAATTGCAAATTTTCATCCTGTGACATTCCTGTGTGGTGTTTATTGAAAAACTGCCAAATGATATGTCATTCCAATATCCTGTCTCCTCTGTTGGTTCCGGTTAAGACTTAATGAGAAGCCACATGTCAGTGTGTTGTGGCCTGTCTTGTGTATCCTTAGAGATAGAGATTTGCAGAGTTTGTTGTGATGTATCTGGTGGTGATATGCACCTTCTTTTTGAAAATAAAAATTTGCCCTGTTAATTGCTGAAAGCATTTGCCTTTAAAACAAAGGTATCAATTAGCTAAATGATGTCCTCAAAACAAGATACTTTCTTTTAAAAGTCTAGCATAGTACCATTCAGTCTCAATAAACATTAGCTGAGCATCTATTAGTCAAGATTATGGTTTTTCCAGTGGTCATGTATGGATGTGAGAGTTGGACTGTGAAGAAAGCTGAGCACCGAAGAATTGATGCTTTTGAACTGTGGTGTTGGAGAAGACTCTTGAGAGTCTCTTGGACTGCAAGGAGATCCAAGCAGTCCATTTTAAAGGAGATCAGTCCTGGGTGTTCATTGGAAGGACTGATGTAGAAGCTGAAACTCCAATACTTTGGCCACCTCATGCGAAGAGCTGACTCATTGGAAAAGACCCTGATGCTGGGAGGGATTGGGGGCAGGAGGAGAAGGGGATGACAGAGGGTGAGATGGCTGGATGGCATCACCAACTTGATGCACATGAGTCTGAGTGAACTCTGGGAGTTAGTGATGGACAGGGAGGCCTGTAGTGCTGCGATTCATAGGGTTGCAACGAGTTGGACATGACTGAGAGACTGAACTGAACTGAACTGAGCATCTATTAACTTACAGAGAGTGGAAATACAGAGCTTATACACAGGAACAGGCCTCACTCCAATCCTGGGCCTTGGCAGGGCCAAGGAGATGCCTGCAGCCTGTAGGAGCCTTGGAGAGCATGCCCAGATGCGGAAGGATTCAATGATAAGAAAAAGAGAATATGTTCACAGACTTTTAGATGTTAAAGGAGGAACACATTTTGCTGTGTTTCCAGTGTCTTAAGCTGTTCTGCAGCCTGGACTCAGCTGCACCAAAGCTCCATGTGCAGTAGAGCATCAGTTCATAGAGTTCAATCTGAGCAACCACTCAGCCTTTGAACTATGAGTGCCATCCCAGTGGTACTAATCTTAGGTGTAAGAGGCTTAAGAATGACCACCCACGGAGCTCAATAGCTCTGGAGCTGGTCATTACATCAACTCTGAGCAGAGGTGGATTAATCATGAAGCTAATGAAGCTTCACTTTCACAGCCTCTCCTTACACCAGCCCCTTCCAAGTCCCATGAGGGAAACCCTAGGGCTGTGCTCACAAGGATATAGGTTTTGAAATAACCATTTTCTTGAAATTAAGAAAAAAATTCAGCAAAATCATTTCTTAACCAAATGTGAAGTAGTTTATTAAGTGAATGAAACACTAAATCCAGGAATCAAATTTGTTCAGGAAATCAAGAAAAGACTTAGGGGGCTTAGAAAGTACATGCTTCTTTTTCATTAGCACAGGATAGGTAGAAGGTAAAAACAGGATCAAAGATGAGGAACTGACTAACTCAGAGGAAAGAAGAGCTGTTTAAGGATGAAGGTCAAGATGCTAAGAGACAAATTCGGGAAACTGAGCCTGACTGTCAGCACAGAGTGATGTAAAGGGAACAGGAGATGTACCAGAGGTGGGTGCTCTTAGACTGGACTTATATCTAGTTGTTGGGCAATCAGAAATGGTGACTGAGAAACAACGAAGCCCAACAGAGGAAGCAAGGTGAGACCTGAGGGAGCAGCTTAAGACGAAGACACAGAAGGAAGGGTAGATCCAGGAAAGTACTTGCTTCATGTGACAGATTCTGTCTTCTTTTCAAGTCTTCTTTCTCCTTTGTATCCATCAGAAGAGACTCTGCTCTGCTGCTGGAAAAAGTGACCCCCAAATCTCACACAGACACACATACACACACACACACAGACACAAATGCACACACACACACACTCATATACAGACACACACACACTCATCACAACCTACAGATGTTTCTGATCAGTGAGGCTCTTGCATATGCACCATCTGGAACATGCAGCCTCTGGAGCAGGAAAAAGAGAGAGACTAGAGAGTCACATTTGGGCTTTTCAAGCCTTCACTCAGAAGTGACACAGGTGACAACACCCATGCTTCATTGGCCACAATGAGTCACCGGGGAGTACAAATACAGCTATTTGATGATTATTACTGCAGAAGGAAATGGAAACCCACTCCAGTATTCTTGCCTGGAGAATCCCATGGATGGAGTGACCTGGAAATCCCATGGAGGAGCTTGGTGGGCTAAAGTCCATGGGTCACAAAGAGTCAGACACGACTGAGCGACTTCACTTTCACTTTACTTTCACTGTCTACCCACATCCTTCAGTAGAACTCCTGAGAGCACTGCTGTCAGTTTTTTCTCACCTTGGAGAAGCTTCTGAGATACAGCTTTGTGCAGAGATTTAATGTGATCTGACCCTCAGGAGTGGGCTTGAAGGCATTTTCTGTTGGATCCTTTGGCTGGTGTGTCTCTGACTCCTTACTCCACCTCAGTCTGTGCTGAGTGGGGTCAGCCAGATTCATGTCCCCACCTCCCTTCCCCACTCAGTATTGCTCACTGCAGGGTGATTGTCAGCATTTGTTCATGCGTTCATTTCTTATCCAGTGTGTGTTAGACTCCTTCTGTGTGTCTTTACTTGACCTTATAGAGACAATGAAGAACAACATCTGTTAGATGTTACTGGTTATAGACTGTAAAGGGCTGAAGAGAGATGATGGGCTGGACCTGTCAGCTCATGACCAAGCTCATCACATGCCCTTGTGATGAAGTGATCTTTAGTAAAGAAGCCTTTACCAACCTTGGTCTCATCCATACCAGGAACACAGACAGTGAGGTGGGTCTCCAAAACTTTGGTGTAACAAATCAATTAATTGTTCCCTTTTAAAGTTATATAGTTATTTTTTAATCCAAAAATATTTTTGTGTATTAGTCACTCTGATTGGTCCTGAAAATGTCCCTGTACCAAGGATATTTAATTAATTTTCCCAGCAAAGAGATTACTGAACCTCTGAAACCTCCATATTTTCATGGTGATTTGGGCATAATAATGCTACATATTGTATGGCTTTACAATCCATAAGATGAAATAAGCAGTCTAAGTTAAAGAACAGGATTCTTCCTGCTCTTTACTTCTGCACTTCTAATTCAATACAGAAGCTGTTAAACTAAAATTTTTTATAACAGAATTTCTTCCTGTTACAGTTATGTGTGGTTTGAACTGAAAATATGCCAAAAGATAAGTATATAAACATCTGGACCACATGGCCATATCTGATTAAGACCAGAACAGGAGGTTTCATGGTATTCACCTGTCAGTGTGCTGAGGTCTGTCTTCTTTATCTTCGGATATACAAAGATGCAGCATTTATACATGTTTAGAACTGGCTCTCTCAGCACTGCTCTTGGAATGGGGCTAGCCTTGTTTCTGGTATTGCACTTGACTGCATTCATTGCAGAGAAGTGTAGAAGTGAACCATACATAGCTTATACCATTTAATCATATTTAAATATCATTACAACAAGTGACACAGCTTGCATTGTGCTGTTAAGTCCTCACACCAAGTTAAATTATATCTCAAAAGATTTTTTTTGATTGAAATGATTTGTGTAAAATATCTGGCTGACATTCATTCATTCAGGTGTACAATAGACATCATTTAGGATTTTTAATTAGCAGGCATTGGGGATAAGGAGGTGAATTAGACACAGAACGTTTACCAAGTCCATTTATAGAGTAAAATTAGCAAGTAAACAACTTAATTCATGAGGTTCACAGTTGGTAAGGTCGAGGTTCATGAGCAGCAGAACCTCCCTCTGGGGCACAGAGAGAAGGGGCGATGTGTGGAAGACTCACAGCTCTGGCCCCAGTCACCGTCACAGCATGTGTCCTGGGAGAGTTCTGACAGCTCCAGTCAAGGCTCCAGGTAACAGAACTGAATTCCTGTGCTAGAGTCCTGGGATTCCTGGGACGGGATGGAGAGAGGGACCCTAATATTGCTTCTCCGCCAAGATAATGTACTACTGTTGACTGCTGGTCATATCTCTTACTAATGCCAACTCATTTAACTCTAACAAAACTCTGTCATCTATACACAAGTATAACTCTCCTTTTACAGACAAAGCCACCATATAGAGAGTGTAAGGACCCTGTTCAAGGTCACACACATGGCATGTGGCTGAGCTCTGAGTCAGGCCGGGGCAGACTGGATCCTGAGCCTGTTCTCCTGACCCCTGGAGTTCACATGGACGCAGCTGGGTTAGTGTCCTCCCTAAAGCTTGCCTCCTTGAAATCTTGGATGAGGCTAGACACTGAGGTTTCCTTATGTGTCAGAGAAGACGAACCTTCATCAGAGAGTGAGTTGGTCCATGTTGACCTGCATCCCCAGCTCTGGGTTAGAGGGTGCTGCCTCAGCACGGCCTGCCAGTGCTGGCTTAGCCCCTCCTTCCAGACCACTCCATCCTTATAACAGGGTATGGAGTCCCTAACAGTATGTTACCTGCGAGGTCTCAATCCTGAGGTGAGACCATGTGTACCTGGTTCACTAATCGCATCCCTGTGTCATCCTGTGGGAGGAGTGACTGGACTCCAGGAAGCACGTCCTATGTTCTAGGTATTTGTCTGGTGGTTTCTGGTGATGCTGCAGAGTCCATGCCTGGGTAAGGAGTGATGACTCTGGGACCCAGGGGGAGTACAGCATCGACTCTAGTGACTGAGCAGATCCTGTTCCTACTCCAGTCCCTGAGTTTATATTTCTGGTTTTGATATTTATAATCAGTTATCATCACTACTCTTTTAAGCATCCAGAGGAGATGGGGTTCATGTACAGATGGAGGCTTGGAAGTCAGAAGAACATAGGGCAAATAAGTGACAGTTACAAAATAATGGGTTAATATTAGCATATTTAGAGGGAGAAAAGCATATGTTCAATTGACTTTCCTCCCTTTTCATTTACCAGAGTCTCAAGGACAGAGAAGCTATGTCTGCTGACCAGAATGAGGTGTTCTTCCGGTGGGGATGTGACAGGTCTTGGACTGGTCCACAGCTGCCCTCAGGTGTGGGAGGGGGAGGGTCTGAAGCTGTCTCTGAGCTCCAGTGGGGACTCTGGGGAGTGTGTGTCACAGGAGGGTCCTTCCCACATTTGTGCTGAAATGATGAGAGTCAGGGTGGGGGGGGGGCCCTCAGGGTGGGTTTGTGTGGACCACAGAGGTGCATCATGGGAATCTTGAGCCTGAGGGATTATGAGGAGTGAGGGCAGTATGTTAGTGACCTTGAATTTCAATGGGGGAGCTCTGTCTTGCATCACTTATGGCCCTACTCAGTCTCTACTCATCCCTGGGCTACTTTCTGGAGAGCATCTGGGAGCCTCTCTGATCAGCGGAAAGAGAACAAGGCAGCAGTGGCCACACTGGACATCAGCCCCTTCTGCTTGGCTCTGTGCCCTCAGTCCACCTGGAAATCCATTCGTGCTGCCACCTGTCCTCTTAGACTCAGAGTGAATGAAGCCTCTTCTGTTTTCTGCTTCACTCGCCTCTTCTTTGCCCCTTGCCTGCAGCCACTGTGCAGCAGAATACTTTCTATTTATCCTTCTGTTTGGGGGCAGTTGCTTTAAATTATATTTTACATCTTCTTTAGTTATGGCTTATAATACAAGGGTGTTCTGAATCCTATATAACCAAACTCTAAATATGCAAAGAGGGACAATGTGAAGTTTAGAAAACCCAAATCTTTCTAAGTTATATATTTTCTTCTTGTAGGTCTCCATATCCTATCTTGGCAGGCTAGAGTTGAATAATAACTCCTACTTTCTCTTTGTTTCCTGTAACAGCAATCTCTTTCTCTCTTCAAGCATCATTTGTTGACTAGCTGAGAGAGATATTTCACATAAAATTAATGCAATAAAGGGAAAGGGACTTAGCATGTCTGCAAATCCATTATAGGGCTTCCCAGGTGGCTGAGCAATAAAGAACCTGCCTGCCATTGCAGGAGATGCAGGAGACGTGGGTTCGATGCCTGTGTCGAGAAGATCCCCTCAAGAAGGAAATGGCAACCCACTCCAGTATTCTTGCCTAGGAAATCCTGTGGACAGAGAAACCTGGCAGGTTACAGTCCCGGGGTCACAAAAAGTAGGACACAACTGAGCACCCAGGCACCTTCTCCGGGACCCAGTCTCCAGATTATTCTGAGAGGAGACCTGCAATCTCATCCACTCAGCTTAATGGCTCCCTCCCCACCCTCTCCATAGTCCCCTGTGAATTCCTGAAATCCTTGTCCTCGTTTTCTGCTGGCCCGAGAAATGTTCTTGTATTTGAAGCCTTCTTGCAGTACTCTTCTTGATGCTGAGCTCCGTGCTGGGGAAGAGCAATGCTGGATATCACTGAAGTTATTCTCTGTGGTCCAGTGAATTCCACAACCTGACCCTGCAAGATCTTACAGCCTTGGGGATTGGCCAAGGTAATCAGAGGAAAGAATGGTACTCATAGTTTCTGATGCGACTTTTCTACTCCAGCCCTGGTCAGGGGGCCTGGCTCCCAGGACCTCGGAAGCAGGAGGTCAAAGGACCATGTTGCTCATATAAGGAGATGTGGAAGATTCAGAAGCTCATTGGTGTTTGAGCTTCAGAAAGGGGCAGATGCAGCTTCCGATAGTGCCTGAAATGGTGAGAGGTGTCGCTATTGGCTTTCAGGAGGGAGGGTGTAAGGGGTGGTCTATATAGGCCCCAGTCGGCACCCTGATGCCTCCTCACAGGCTGATCCTGCAGCTGGGACTGTGACCTTGAGGACGTGGGGTCAGGATGGCTCTGGGCAAACACTTCTCCCTGCAGGGACTTTGTGTCCTCCTCCTCAGCACCATGGTGGGTGGTCAAGGTAAGAGCTGGCCCTCTGTCCTGGGTCCACGGCAGGGGAGTGGATCCCTTGGTGAAAGGAAAGGTGTCTGGAGTTCTGGAGCTGAGCCTCAGTGTTTTTGACCAAAAAGGAGCCACACTGACTGTGAATATTTGTCCCTCTCCTGTGTGGGCTACACTGGTTGTAGCGGCAGATTTTACAGAGCGGTGAGGTTTTGTCTGGACCGAGCTGGGTCAGCCTGAGTCCCCTCTGCTGTCTCCCTTGTTCTCAGAGAGTTTCTAGGAGTCCCAGTGGCTCCCAGTGTGTGTGGAAGGTCCAGCGACTGAGCTCAGCTGGGACTCTGGGCTGTTCCCACACAGTCCACATGCCTGGTGTGTGAGCACTGCCCCTGGGTCCCCGTGTTTCCTGTGTCTGTGCTCCTGTAGGCTCTGTTCTTGTGTGTGTGTGTGTAGGGGGGTGGGTGTGTCTGTGTGTGAGGAGTTTGTGTTTGTGTGCAAGGATATGTGTGTTTGCAGGGGTGTGTGAGGAGTGTGTGTGTGTGTGTGTGTGAGAGGGTCTGTGTGTATTTGTGAGGGTGTGTGTGTGGAATGGGTGAGGAGTTTGTTTGTGTGCAAGGGTATGTGTGTTTGCAGGGGTGTGTGAGGAGTGTGTGAGTGGGTATGTGTGTGTATGTGGAGTGTATAAGGACCTTTTGTGTGTCTGTGTATGAGGATGTGTGTGGAGTTAGTGTGAGGAATGTGTGAGAGTGAGTGTGTGAGGGTGAGGAGTGTGTGTGTGTGTGAGAGATGGTTTTTCCCGAAGTTGGCGAAAGAAGGAAAGAGACGCTGGGAGACAGAAATACTCGCTGGTGTCTCCGTCCTGGGTCTGAAAAAATTAGTCGCTTGGGACTTAATTACATAGATTTTGCAGGATATATCTGAGGTTTGAGCATTTAATTAATTAAAACTATACTCGGTGATGTGTGCAAAGGAGAAAAAGTACCTATTTGTGTACCCGGTGTTTCGCATATATCCCTTAGTATTTTAGGCTAAACTGGAAGATAAGTGGTGAAACCTAGGAGTTGGATGGAGATAAAGTAATTCCACTAGAACCCTGTGTTTAGAGATTGTGAAGCTGACATTGGAACCTAGGTCTATCGATTTTTCAGAACCCGATCGGGACCTTTTGTTAAGCTCTGACTCCATTTGGGGACTGGTTGAAACGTAAGCTGAGTCTTGCAGCAGAAAAGTCAATGTCATGACAACACTCGCAACAGAGGGGGAGATAAATTTGAGTTAATAAAGTGAAGTCCCTCCCTAGATATTTAAAACTTACAAGAGTCCAGTTTGATTGGTTATCCTAGGTAATACTGGGTAAGGAGTAACATATTGACCTAAGAATTGCTGCAGTGGAAGAATTTTTTTCCAGGCCGATCTATTTGAAAATATCTTCTCTAGTTTTTGTGTTCTATAGGGGTTTAAATAAAATATATAATGAAAGATTGTAAACATCTTCTAATGAGGAAAGTAAATTGCAGTAGAGTACTGGAGATTCTGGCCTCACTATTTCCAAGATGATAGAGCAGAATTGGTTTTGTGCTCTTTTGGTAGTTTCCATCTAGAATTTTTTTTTTTTTGGTAAGGTGTGTGTGTGTTTGAAGAGTGGTTTGGAGATACGTTAATTGCATTTGTGTATTTTGAAATGAGTTCAAAGGAGATGATTAGTCTTATGTGTTAAGTGGTGGTTGGATCAACTGTAGTCTGAAAGGCAGCAGTTTAGTTCATCGTAAGTAACACACACTATGCTAATCAAACATTCATGACAAGCACAAAAGATTTTAAACAACTAGCGTTTTTCAGGTGTATACAAACCTCTGAACTTATTTCTACTTTGTGACTCTCCTCCTACCCCCCAAAAAGTACTGTATTTGTTACCATTTCTGATAAATATTGACATACAGTTCCTCTTTGCAGAACTCTTTTTTAGGCAGGGGGAAAGCAAATGAGAATATTTTTGGAGGCACCTAGCTTCTAGGAAATTGTAGAGCCCAGACACTGAATTGTATGTGGCCTTCTTCAGTATTCTGTCTCAGAGCTGTTTGGCTTAAATTATTGACAAAGACCACGCTAACTCGTTAAATTTTGTGACGGTAGTCCCCTCCAGGTGAGTTGTCTCTTACTCTCTCATGGAAAACCCCGGTCATTTGTGAGTTTTATGATCTCAGGTTTTTCAGAATAGGCATCATCGGAGCTTGGGTTCAACCTATAATAAATCTTTATTACTACTAAAAATTCCATTTCACATCTGATGTTTTGGGGCAGTGATTTCCCTGTGTGTAGTGTTGGCCTTCTAACAGCCTTTTTTTCCAGTATTTTTCTTTTTTAAAAATGCCTCAAGAAACTGAGCATCTGAAATGTTTGCTGTGCACAAAGGGGTTGTTTAGATAGGTACCATGAAGTTTTGAGTGTTAACACTAGCTTGTGCTTTGTTCCCCCTTTCTCTTGAGTTGCCTTCTGGTTTCATAAGTCTTTTATAATGATTGGAAAGAATTTTTTAGTAAACTGTAGTTTTGTGGTTTTTTTATGTGTCTGGTTTAAAAACACATAAGATCTACCCTCTTAATAGCTTTTTTGAAGAATATATTTTTATTCTTTACTTTTGATTATGCTGGGTCTTCTTCGTTGCTAGGTGTCAACTTTTTCTAGTTTCCTCCAGCAGGGGTGACCTCTTTTGGTGGGGTGGCTTCTCTTGTTTCAGAGACTGTAGGTGTGCCATTCTGATGCAGGGGCTTAGTTGCCCTGAGGCATGTGGGATCTTCCCCGATCAGGGATGGAACCAGTAACCCCGGCATTGCAAAGCGGATTCCAAACCACTGGACCACCAGGGAAACACTCTTGATAGATTTTTAAGTGTACTGTACCATAGTAAACTATAAGCACAGATCTCCAGAAGTTTTCATCTTGTTTGGAACTTTGTACTCATTGAACAGCAACATATTCCCCTCTCCCAGCCCCTGACAACCACCATTTTACTTTCTGCTTCAGACTTTGACTATTTTAGATACATTACCTAAGTAGAGTTATGCAGTGTTTGTCCTTCTGTGACCAGATAGTTTTATTCATCATAATGTCCTCAAGGTTCATCCATGTTTTAGTGTATAACAGGATTTCTTTTTTTTTAAATATTCTGTTGTGTAGCACATTTTTATCCATTCATCTATGAATGAGTTATAAAGTTTTGCCATTTCTCTGAATAAGTAAGTCTGATATGTATGCAGTGCTTCCTGTTGTTTAACAAAGATAAGTAGTACAGACTCGAAATGAGATACCGATTGATCGATTTTATATATTTTAACTCTCACCCCTAGATATCTGTGGAAGCCGAAACAGTTGTATTTCCTGTGTTGATGGTAATGCTACCTGCCTTTGGATAGAATGTAAAGGTAAGAATCTTTGGGTTTGCTTTAATTTTGAGAGTGCTGTATTGTTTTGTTCTAACATTTTAAAAACTTGCTGCAAGGTATTCTTGAACATTTGGAAATGTAAAACATTTAGGATGGTGGGCAGTATTTGTTTTGCAGATCAAGTAATTTTCCTTTAAAATATCAGTTGCTTGATACTCCCCCTAAAATCTTTTGTTGTTTCCCATGCTTCCCCGTTTTAATTTATTAGACTTGATAATTAAGGCTCAATAGCTTTAAAAGGAAGAGAAATTTTAGACCTTGTGGTTAGGTTAAGTATACTAATACACTGAAATTAGCCATGGAAGAAAGTTATGGGATTTTTCCCCTGAAAACTGTTGCCCTGAAAAATGTTTGAACCATATTTATCTTCTGCAAATGTAAGATGGTTGAATTTTTTCTTATTGGTAAAATAATCTCTCAGGTTTCCTTTTTATGTAAAGAAAAATCCAAAGATACATGGTATTAAACTTTGTTATTCTTCATTGAAAAATTTAAGAGTTCTGGAAATTATATCAGTATGTAAGAAAGTTTAAAAACCTCTTTTAAAAATAAGGAATTAGCCTAAGTTTGAATTGAATTAACTTTTTTGTTATATAAGGGTTACTTTTCTTTAGGTCATAAAATGGAATTTGAGAGTGCTCCCCTCCCCTCCTGTATGACAGGATCAGCAAGTTCTGGAGATTGGATGCCTTACCATTGAATATGTTGGGGAAAACTCTCTTACTCTTGCTACACATCTTCCCATCCAGGAAAGCAGTTTTAGAAAGTGTAGAAGACTGAAGCAGAGGTCTGGAACAGAGCTTCTGCTCTGGGGCACCTCCCATGTTTACTAAGCCTTTATTAGTTTCTAAGCACTTTTCCCTACTGACTCCGCCCTCTTGTGAATTCTAGCAACCTTCATTGTACCACAGTTCTGAGGTCTGTTGTTTCTAACTTACCTGTTCGGTATATTCATGTGGATGTTAGAAGGATGTTGGGAGAGATCCTGTGTAGTATTTAAAACAGTGGGGGAAAGATAACAATGGAGTATTTGTGGACTTCTAGAGAGTTTGTACTTGAGTTCTATTTTGGGGAGGAACTCTGAAGCATAGTAACAAAGTCAGAGATAACATAAGTGAGTAATTGATATTCTTTTTTTTTTCCCCTCCATCCCACACCTCCCTCACTCCCCATAACAGGTAAAAGCTACTGTTCAGATAATTCAACAGTTAGTGATTGCAAGGTGGTGAACACCACAGGATTCTGTTCTGGTAAGTGTTCACTTTGGTATCTGAGAAGAGGAGATGAGGAAGATCATTGCCTCAGGAAACCATATTTCAGTATTTGGTTTGAAGCATTTCCATAATTCTACCTTGTAAGAAATTTGGATTTGAATAGCATATTCATACTCATTGCATTGAAGCTTGATTTAATCGTTTGGTGGTGCATAATGTGGAATGCTAAAAGTATAGATATCTCTTCCTCTGCTTTATTTTTCTTTAACCTCTTTCACATACTCACTGAATTTTAGACCCTCTCTATTTGCTGCATTTTACAGGCTTAAACAACATTGTTCTGTCACTTTCTTTATTATGATACCGGTGATTATCACAATCAGCTTAGTTTGTGCTGGGATTAAATGAATTCCTGCTTTATTCATCTGTTTTCTGTATTTTAGTTTGAGAAACTTGATGGTTTAACCTTTCATCTTTGCCCAGGAAATAGTTAAAATTCCTGCATGAAAGCTGGTTTTTCTGAAAAGATTATAAATTAATGGGAAAGTCAGATTCCTAATTTGATATATTAATAATTAAATAGAATAAAAGATTTTTCTAGAGTAAATAACCTTTCAAGTCTACCTGTAACTAGTTTCAGTAGTCATTTCCCCTTCCCTTCCCTCACCCCAACTTGAACTTTCTAACTGAAACTTTCCTTAGAATGAGATCAGTGATACCCTACATAGAGTCCATTAAGTCAGATTCCTAATTTGATATATTAATAATTAAATAGAATAAAAGATTTTTCTAGAGTAAATAACCTTTCAAGTCTACCTATAACTAGTTTCAGTAGTCATTTCCCCTTCCCTTCCCTCACCCCAACTTGAACTTTCTAACTGAAACTTTCCTTAGAATGAGATCAGTGATACCCTACATAGAGTCCATAATATGGTTTAGGTGGTAAATGAATGAACAGTTTTAGTATTTAATGTAATTTTATGATAATATTGCTTAGAAATAAGAGTATAAAATTTTAAAATATGTTAAGGAAAAATTGAATAATTCTATTCATTTGGCCATCAAGGACACAAAACTCCAAATTAAAGTGGTTTAATTGATAAGATTAATTTGGCTCTCATGTAAAGGAAATCTGGGCTTGAGTGCAGCTAGCAGGCTACAGTAGCATGTGCAATCATTAGAGACCCAGGCTCTTTCTATGCTTTTATTGGTCATTCCTCAGAAATGGCTTTGCCCTTATTGTCCAAGGTGAATGCTCATGTTCTAGCCATCAGAATGGTTTTTCTGCCAACAGGAAGAGGAAGGGAAAGTGAGAGACCTGTATCTACCTTATAGATGCTTTCTAGCAGTTACACATGGCTACCTAGCTGCAGGGGAGACTAAGAAATTTTTGCAGGGGAGTGTGTCACTAAAAATTGGTGCTGTTTCTAAAGAATGGAGGACCGATATTGGGACAGAGCAGCTGTCTGTCTCCTCCGTAGGTGGTACTAAAATGAAAAACTTGTAAAAGGACTCAAATGACTGCAGGTTGGGAAACAGTGTTGTAGATTATTATGTTTAGCAGCTTTGATTATGATATTTTAGACAGCTTTGACTTACATGTTTGTTTTTTAAATAGTGCCCACTACCACACCAACGCCAACCAATTCTACAGGTAATACAAGATAATTGACTCTTTTCCTCCTCCTTTGAGGGTTTTTTAAACTTTTGTTGATGAGTAACTTTAGTAATTAATACCTAAAAATCATTATTTTAATTTTAAAGATGAGAAGACATATTTAGTCTTGGACTGAAATAATTACATTAATATGTACTGTTTGTGACAGAGACACAAACTATAGTGTTTCACGTTCATTGAATCTGAACAGATTTGTTGTAGTTTTGTACATTGAGTCTGAAAACTGCGTTTTGTGAATTTTGTGCAACTCTTAAGGAAATACAGAAGCCTAAAGGAAATTAATTCTTGTCATCCATAGGTACACCAAAATGTCTTCAGTTCTTTTAGAACTAACTAAATATATTTATATAGATTCCTAATAAATACACTTACTAGGAAATTGGTTGATATGCCCATGCACATTTGAATTGCTTTCTTACTGCACATGTAGTTGTATACACTTCACCCATCTACTCTTAGTTGGATAGGTCATCTTTCATTCTCTGTGCAGTGAATATCTTACAGGAAAATACTTGCTGTCATCTGTGGTAGGATTGATTCAAACAGCATTCTGGGTCAGAGGACATGATAATCTTGAGGCTCTTAATACTGATTGCTTTCCAGAAACCAGAAAGTTTTTAAACCACACCTTCAACAGTATTCCCTGGTGGCTCAACTGGTAAAGAATCCGCCTGCATTGCGGGAGACCTGGGTTCAAACCCTGGGTTGAGAAGATGCCTGGAAAAGGGAACGGCTACCCACTCCAGTATTCTGGCCTGGAGAATTCCATGGACTGTACAGTCCATGAGGTTGCAAAGGAGTCAAACACAACTGAGTGACTCATTTCACTTCAACAGCATCAAATGTTATCTCCTTGTATAAAATTTTAACAGTTTAATAGAGTAAATAAAAACGTCTACTCCAGGACAAGTGCTAGGTTAGAAGATAGGGATATAGGAACAGAAGGAAGATAGTGTTTTGTCTCTTGTAGGAACTATGAAAGGTCAGGAAGCACAGTGCGTTGGGAGATTTGTAGGAAGGTGTGTGTGTGGAGTAATATGTGGTGACAGCTTCCTGGAGATGTTGAGTAGACTTCAGGTAACTGAGTCTTGAAGTTCAGTTCAGTTCAGTCGCTCAGTCGTGTCCGACTCTTTGCGACCCCATGAATCGCAGCACGCCAGGCCTCCCGGTCCATCACCATCTCCCGGAGTTCACTCAGACTCACGTCTATCGAGTCAGTCATGCCATCCAGCCATCTCATCCTCGGTCGTCCCCTTCTCCTCCTGCCCCCAATCCCTCCCAGCATCAGAGTCTTTTCTAATGAGTCAACTCTTCGCATGAGGTGGCCAAAGTACTGGAGTTTCAGCTTTAGCATCAGTCCTTCCAAAGAAATCCCAGGGTTGATCTCCTTCAGAATGGACTGGTTGGATCTCCTTGCAGTCCAAGGGACTCTCAAGAGTCTTCTCCAACACCACAGTTCAAAAGCATCGATTCTTCGGTGCTCAGCTTTCTTCACAGTCCAACTTTCACATCCATACATGACCACAGGAAAAACCATAGCCTTGACTAGGCGGACCTTAGTCGGCAAAGTAATGTCTCTGCTTTTGAATATACTATCCAGGTTGGTCATAACTTTTCTTCCAAGGAGTAAGCGTCTTTTAATTTCATGGCTGCAGTCACCATCTGCAGTGATTTTGGAGCCCAAAAAAATAAAGTCTGACACTGTTTCCACTGTTTCCCCATCTATTTCCCATGAAGTGATGGGACCGGATGCCATGATCTTCGTTTTCTGAATGTTGAGCTTTAAGCCAACTTTTTCGCTCTCCTCCTTCACTTTCATCAAGAGGCTTTTTAGCTCCTCCTCACTTTCTGCCATAAGGGTGGTGTCATCAGCATATCTGAGGTTATTGATATTTCTCCCGGCAATCTTGATTCCAGCTTGTGTTTCTTCCAGTCCAGCGTTTCTCATGATGTACTCTGCATATAAGTTAAATAAGCAGGGAGACAATATACAGCCTTGACGTACTCCTTTTCCTATTTGGAACCAGTCTGTTGTTCCATGTCCAGTTCTAACTGTTGCTTCCTGACCTGCATACAGATTTCTCAAGAGGCAGGTTAGGTGGTCTGGTATTCCCATCTCTTTCAGAATTTTCCACAGTTTATTGTGATCCACACAGTCAAAGGCTTTGGCATAGTCAATAAAGCAGAAATAGATGTTTTTCTGGAACTCTCTTGCTTTTTCCATGATCCAGCGGATGTTGGCAATTTGATCTCTGGTTCCTCTGCCTGTTCTAAAACCAGCTTGAACATCAGGGAGTTCACGGTTCACATATTGCTGAAGCCTGGCTTGGAGAATTTTGAGCATTACTTTACTAGCGTGTGAGATGAGTGCAATTGTGCGGTAGTTTGAGCATTCTTTGGCATTGCCTTTCTTTGGAATTGGAATGAAAACTGACCTTTTCCAGTCCTGTGGCCACTGCTGAGTTTTCCAAATTTGCTGGCATATTGAGTGCAGCACTTTCACAGCATCATCTTCCAGGATTTGAAACAGCTCAACTGGAATTCCATCACCTCCACTAGCTTTGTTCTTAGTGATGCTTTCTAAGGCCCACTTGACTTCACATTCCAAGATGTCTGGCTCTAGATTAGTGATCACATCCTCATGATTATCTGGGTCGTGAAGATCTTTTCTGTACAGTTCTTCTGTGTATTCTTGCCACCTCTTCTTAATATCTTCTGCTTCTGTTAGGTCCATACCATTTCTATCCTTTATCGAGCCCATCTTTGCATGAAATGTTCCCTTGGTATCTCCAATTCTCTTGAAGAGATCTCTAGTCTTTCCCATTCTGTTGTTTTCCTCTATCTCTTTGCATTGATTGCTGAAGAAGGCTTTCTTATCTCTTCTTGCTATTCTTTGGAACTCTGCATTCAGATGCTTATATCTTTTCTTTTCTCCTTTGCTTTTCGCCTCTCTTCTTTTCAGTGCTATTTGTAAGGCTTCTCCAGACAGCCATTTTGCTTTTTTGCATTTCTTTTCCATGGGGATGGTCTTGATCCCTGTCTCCTGTACAATGTCACGAACCTCATTCCATAGTTCATCAGGAACTCTGTCTATCAGATCTAGGCCCTTAAATCTATTTCTCACTTCCACTGTATAATCATAAGGGATTTGATTTAGGTCATACCTGAATGGTCTAGCGGTTTTCCCTACTTTCTTCAATTTAAGTCTGAATTTGGAAATAAGGAGTTCATGATCTGAGCCACAGTCAGCTCCTGGTCTTGTTTTTGTTGACTGTATAGAGCTTCTCCATCTTTGGCTGCAAAGAATATAATCAATCTGATTTCGGTGTTGACCATCTGGTGATGTCCATGTGTAGAGTCTTCTCTTGTGTTGCTGGAAGAGGGTGTTTGCTATGACCAGTGCATTTTCTTGGCAAAACTCTATTAGTCTTTGCCCTGCTTCATTCCGTATTCCAAGGCCAAATTTGCCTGTTACTCCAGGTGTTTCTTGACTTCCTACTTTAGCATTGCAGTCCCCTATAATGAAAGGACATCTTTTTTGGGTGTTAGTTCTACAAGGTCTTGTACCTGGTAAAATAAGAGGGGAATCTCCAAGTAGAGCAGGGCAGACAGCACATGTGAAGGAGAGCTGAAAGAGTGTGATAAAGTCAGGGAATTGCGTTTGGAGTATCCAGTAACAAGATGAGAGCAAGTTAAGCTCGACAGTCAGCAGGTCAAGAGCCAGGCTGAGAAGCGCCACTGTAAGCCTTGCTGGCATGTTTGAACCATGTAGATCATGATGAGATTTGCATTATAGTAACTTTCTCTGTGTAGAGAGGCTTTTGGAAAGAGGCAAGATTGAACATAGATGGGGTATTCTGTTGTAATTCTAGAGAACTATTTTAAAAAATGAGGGCAACTTCTACAAGTGTCTAAAAATTAAGCCGCAGCTCTGTCTTCACTGATTATGCAGGAGGCTTCTAGTGCTTCAGAGGTTGAAACCAGTGCAAATTAAAAAATGATTTTTTTGCCATGTTCAGAGGGTGAATAGATACAAATGGCAAATTTGCAAATTTTTTCTCCCAGTTTTGTCAGACAAAATCAGTAATAATATTTTAGTATCGTAAAGGATTTGATACATGTTTAATTTATAAAGTATATTTTTTTGTGGTTTCGCAGAAGGTACAAGCAAGGAAAACTTTGAACGGATTATGAGTCTTAAAATAACCATACCCTCTAATCTAGGAAATCTGTATAAGAATCTGTCCTATCAGAGAGGAGATCACATATTTCCCTGTTGGATGTTCATAGCTTGGAGAAATGAAAGATGACCTGACTATCCAACCAAGAGTGGGACCACAATACTTACAATGACAGAGAAAGGAGTACAAATAAGTGTGTGAACATATCATAGTGTTTACTAATGTTTATTGGTAGTATTGATACTGTTTGAAGTCTCTTTTAACATAGTGCTGTAGTTCTAAAATGTATTTACATTCAAACTTACTCTTCCCAAGAGTGTACATTTCTTTAGAGACACTAGCAGATAATTATTTGAACTCATGTGCTACAGTAGAGGAGAGCTTACCCTTGGGCTCTTAACATCATTTAGATGAGGGAAATTAGGGCCTTAGGGCACCTGTTGTTATAAATAAATTTTTGGAACACAGCCATGTGGATTCATCTGCTTGTTGCCTTTGGCTGCTTGTGTATTACACAGTGCCCAAAGTCTAAAATGTTTATTGTCTGCCTCGTTAAGCTTGCCAAACCCCTGAGATGAAGAAGATAAATCTTGATAGCTACTTTAAGAAATACTGAATTGTATTTGTTTCTTACCATGACTTACCAAGTTAATGGGTTTTGTCTTAGAAGCAAGATTATTGAGAAAGAACCAAGAGTTCCCTCACCTAAATTCTTGCCCACCTGTGTGTCTTTTTGCAAACTGTATCCAGGTGTATATATAAATTTTTATACTTAACTATGTACATAGATGCTAACATAGATACAACTTTATGATTGCTTAATGTTTTAGAATACACTTCAAAGCTAATGTTCTGAATGTGCAGATATGTTAGTAAACCATTAACCGAGATTTGGCCTTTATTCTGTAAAAAAAACAACTGGAAGCATGTTGAAGTGGTAGTTATGTTTTTAAAAGATAGATGCTAGATAATTGAGAAATTCAGGTTTTTAATACATTTCATTTGCATTCCAGCTAAAACCACAACTCTGCCTTCCACTACTACAACTTCCACCACAGCTACTACATCAGGTAATTGTGGTCTTTAAAACTAACAGTAAGATAGGATGTGTGTGCAGTGTTAGCTTTTACTATTTGTTATCACTTTCCAATTTTATTCTTAAATAGTTAGGAGCTGAAATCATCTCAGATTTGGAAGACCAAGGTAGTAGGCTGTTAAAGTGTTAAGGATAGGTTTGCTGAGAGTCCTCTAATACATTTTAAATTTGTAATCACATTTTGGCGTGACATGTTAGAATTAAATAGTAAAGGTTTTCCAAAACCCTTTTAGTACAATCTGTAGGTAAAATCTAATTTCTTATAACTTAAACATTAAATACTGATTACTGTTGGAGATTGGTTGTGTGCTGTATTAGACTATGTCAGTTTGAAGATAATATAGCCATCCTTTTTACTTCTAGGTAATACTGAAAATTTTGATTCTGTGAAATTTTTTTGGCTTTATTAAGATTGTTTTTATAATTTGAAAACCTGTAATCAAATTTTCATTTACCTTTTATAAATTTAGAAAAATGCAAAGTATAAATTTTAAACACAAATATTAATATTTACTCGAGCAATTAACTAAGATATGTAGTCTGAAGAAACTGCAAATTTTAAAAGTGCTTAATATGTTCACAGGGCAAAAGAGAATAAATTTTCCTTTTCATATTTGAAATTAGCACCATTGACCACTTGACGTTGTTGGATAGAATGAAGAGTGGGATTGATAAATGGTTGTTTTCCTCAATTAGGAAGCTGTTGACATAAGAGGAAATACTTTATAGAAACACATGACAAAAAGGCTCAGATGAGTCTTGAAATTATCATAGAGGATCATGAGACTTACTATCTTACTAAGTATTNGAATGAAGAGTGGGATTGATAAATGGTTGTTTTCCTCAATTAGGAAGCTGTTGACATAAGAGGAAATACTTTATAGAAACACATGACAAAAAGGCTCAGATGAGTCTTGAAATTATCATAGAGGATCATGAGACTTACTATCTTACTAAGTATTGTTATTTCTTTTATCTCATTTAACCAGGTACAACTAATACCACTTTAACTCCAACTATACAACCTATGCGGAAGTCTACCTTTGATGCAGCCAGTTTCATCGGAGGAATTGTCCTTGTCTTGGGTGTGCAGGCTGTAATTTTCTTTCTCTATAAATTCTGCAAATCTAAAGAACGAAACTACCACACTCTGTAAAGAGACCCACTAAATTAACAAGGACTGGCGTGTAACTCACTGAAACCAAAATATTATCTTTCAAGATGTCCCACGTGGAAGATGCTATTCTAGGATCTTTTAATTTTTCAAAGGATGCATATAGGAGCACCACCCTTGAAGAAGAATCAGTTCAGTCACTTTGCTCAACGGGGCTATTTAAAGTACGCTGCATGAGTCCTTGTGGCTGTCTTTCATTTTACATGGCTGCTGCTGTGGGATTGTGTTCTCTCTGCCTGACATGCCAAATGTAACTGTAAGTGATGGAAAACATTGTCCTGCGCAGACAACCTCATGACTCTTTTGGCAATTTAAATGTAGTCCTTTTAAGCCTGAAAGCTGCATTATTTTCATCCTAACTCAGGATGTAGTTTAGTGACCAGAATTGAGAAGAATGTGCCAAATGAGCATCAATCAGGTGGATTTTTGGCTATCGTTTCAAAAGTGGAATAAATTTATAAATGTAGTACCCATAGAGTAAAATTTTGTGCTTGATAACAGTTATTTTTTTCTACATTAGAAAAAAGATGCCACACAGGGAATTACATTCCAGATTTAAAGAAATGAGAGGATACGAAACATGAAAAAGTATAGCAGGTTATTGTTCATACTTGTAAAGCACCTTATATCATTGAGTAAATAAAGAACAGTGCCTTAAAAGACAGACTGAAAGGTAGACTGTAACTAAAAAATGTTGGTGGTTCTTTTACGTTAATGAAGGGAAAAGTTGATCAAGGATGTAACTGTTGATGTGAGCAGTAGTAAACCTGCCTTTAGATACCATACTGTTAGTATTTAATTGAAAACTTACCTACTTTATTTCAAGCCTGAGTAACTTAAATGATGTTCTACAGAGTCAAAAGCCTTCATCTATTGGACCTACCACCATTTTTCTTACGGCTGTTAAAAAGTATAAAGTTGCTTTAATTATGTTTTCCTTTGTACTTCAAAAAAGTATCCTAACACTGTTGTACCTTAAAAAGATTTCCACCGAGCTTTTTTGAAAAGTAACTTCTCTAAGGCAAGGAAGAAATAAATTGTTTTAGAATCAGTTACTAACTCTTTAAATGAGACAGTCATTTTGAGTTTTGAAATAGCAAATGTGAGCAGTATAATTTCAGAAAAAATTTAGTTGATCAGATGACTAAATTTTTATTGATAATTGCCCTGGATAAACAGATTGAACTTTTTGTTTCTCCTCTCTCAGCCTTTCTTGTTAGTTTCGATTCCTTTTGTAGGAAAAGCATGCGTCCTTTTATTTTTTAGTTTCCTCATGAAGCACTATTTTTTTTTCAGGTTGAGGGATATTTCTTCCCTGCCTTTGACACATTGGATTAGTTCAGGGGCTTAAATCAGTTTAAAATGAACTTTTGCTTTTCTAGGTCATTAAGATGTTTTGTTTTAGTTTCTTTAGCCTGTAGGGGCTGATTTTAGTACTGGTTTTCAATATTTTATAGTACAAGACAAGTTGCTTTGGTCCATTACATAAGCCAGAATTCCTTATATTTAGATAATTAAAGGTTCTTAAAATGAAGATTTACTGTTTCTTTGTTACTTGCTGGTACAGCTAAAGTTTGTTTTACTTGCACATTTGTACATATACCTAATGTTTTCAAGTGCCTTAATTGTTTAAAAGCTCTGGCTTCAAAGGTTTTTGGGGAAAGGTAGGCTTACCTCACATTTTTGTGTTTCCCTCAGTAGTGATATTCTAGGTACCTCACAAAAACTTTTATTATGGTGCCATGGCTGTTAGCTTTTAGTGATTGCTTTAAGATACAAAATTCAGTTGAAAATACACAGAATTTCCATTCTCCCAAAGGGGTAAAAATTAGCTACAATGGTGTAATTGTCATTTACTTAGATACGAATACCTTGCCACCCATTAATGTTAACGCTATAGCTATTTCTGTGAAAATATAGCTGATGAAGCCTCTCCTGTAGTTTTGAATACTGCTCTAACAGAATCATAATATGGAATTAGATTTTACAAGAAGAGCTCTTACAGTGAACTCACAGCCTTTTCCCCTCTTGAGCAGTTTAGTATCTTGAGCCATTAATGATTTGGGTTTTTTTTTTTAATCCAGAGGTATATAGAAACATTTTCAGATTTTTCACCTGATTTGTTCATGCAGATTGTAGTTCTGTTAAAATCCCGTATCTTACCTTACATACAATTGTTGCACAGGCAGACACTGCTGTATTTAGAAATTTCTATTTCAGTTCATTAAAAACTGCAAAACCAATCTGTATCATGTACCAAATCAATCTAAAATAAATCTACATGTTTATTGGGTTAATCTGCTCTTTTTTTTTTTTATTAACTGGAGTGTGTGTTTATATTTTGACTACGAAATTTAATGCTAGTGAATTTACCTTAATCTTGTTGGAGTGTTTCATCGCTCCTCAAGACCAGCAGATAGTAGCTAAGGGATGTCTTTATCAGTGGAGAACAGAGCTTAGAAAGAATAGTTGGAGGGAGGACTTGGTTTGCCTTGCTATTGACAAAAAATGTTGATCTTCCTCAAATAGAAGTCTACTTATGTGCTAGTTTACCAAGTATTTATGAGAATACCATCTGCTGTTAGATATCTGAAAGCTTGTTTGTGACTTTCTGCCTTATTCAGATTGCATGTAAAGTAAAATTGTGTTTCTGTTCAGAGTCTTTGGTATAAATATTTAGTACCAAGCCACTTGCTGGTATGTAAAATCTGATTCTGTAGGCCCATGTTTTGGGTAAAATTACGTTCTATATGAAATCGCAGAACCTGGCCTAAAGAAGAGAGAATACTCTTCTGTCAGCCTTAAAACCCAGAAGAGTGGATTGAAGACTCCTAGAACATTGCTAAAGACAAACTCTTACTTTGATGAGCGTGGTGGTCACGGTAGGTGGGGTGCTTTGTGGTTTTGTTCATGTTTTAATGATTGAAGTCCTGTGTGTTTGCCATGTGGTTACTGTGCCTGTGCTCTTCCTTAATTTGTGTGGGTAACATGTTGCTGGTACTCACCTTCTGCTTAAAGGATGTCTTAACCTTCAACATTTCTAGCTTTGGTGGTACAGATACTGGTTATGAGTTCTTACGGTTTTTGTGTGCTTTCATTTTTGAATGATTTCATTGGATAGAGTTCTAGGTTGACATTTTTGCTTTTAGCCCTTTAATGATGTTGATCCAGCATCTCACATGCATTGTGTCCTATGAGAAATCTCATCTTTATCTTTTGTTCCTCAGTACATGTCTTTTTTTTTCCTCTTGCTTTTACAAGATTTTTCTCCTTATCACTTGTTCTGAGCATTTTGATTGTAATGTGCTATGCTGTAGCTGTCTGGTCAAAGCTATGTTTTTTTTAGTAGTCATGTATGGATGTGAGAGTTGGACCATAAAGCTGAGGGCTGAAGAATTGATACTTTTGAACAGTAGTGTTGGAGAAGACTCTTGAGAGTCCTTTGGACTGCAAGATCAAACCAGTCCATCCTAAAGGAAATCAGTCCTGAATATTCATTGGGAGGACTGTTGCTGAACCTGAAACTCCACTACTCTGGCCACCTGATGGGAAGAACTGATTCATTGGAAAAGACCCTGATGCTGAGAAAGGTTGAAATCAGGAGGAGAAGGGGCCAACAGAAGATGAGATGGTTGGATGACATCACCTACTCCATGGACGTGAGTTTGAGCAAGCTCCAGGAGTTGGTGATGAACAGGGAAGCCTGGCATGCTGCAGTCCATGGGGTTGCAATGAGTCGCACACGACTGAGCTGAACTGAACTGATGCTGTTTTGTTTCTTGTGGTTGAGGTTTGTTGAGCGTCTTGATTTGTGGTTTTTCATCAGATTTGGAAAACTTTCAGCTATTATTTTTTCAGATATCTTTTTCTGTCCTTCCCATTCTCATGTGTTGGGGACTTCATTTCCACAGAGGCTGCTAGAAGGAGACTTAAAATTTACCCGTGCACTGTTTTGGTTTTTAAAAAAATCTTTTTCTACTTCGTGTCAGATTATTACTATCTTTAAATTCACTAATACTTTCTTCTACTATGTTTAATCTATTGTTAATCTTACCTGGAGTCTTTTCACTTCAGATGTCTTCATTTTTAAAGTTCAGTTTGGGTATTTTTCATATTTCCACATATTCCAGCTTTACGTTTTGAACATGTAACAATTTTTAACATCTGGGCCAGTTTCTGTTGATTTTTTTTCTCACTATAAGTCATAACTTTCCTGTTTCTTTGTATGCTTAGTAGTTTCTTATTGCATACCAGATGTAAATTTTAACTTGTTGGGTGCTGGTTATTTTTGTTGTGGGACATAGTTAAGTTTCATGACAGCAGTTGGCTCCTTTCAGATCTTGCTTTTTAAGCTTTGTTAAGAGAGGAGAACATTTGTTCTAGGATTAATTGTTCCCCAGTTCTGCACTGGCTAATTATCTACCCAGTGCTCCCTGGATTAAGAGGCTTTCTGGTCTGGGTTAGTGGAAACAGCCTCTGTTCCTAGCCTTCTGTGTGTTCCAAGAACTGTTTCCTCTAAGCCTTTCTCCAGCCTTGGATGGTTTCCTTGTGTACGTGTCCTGACCAATACATTGTTGAATACCTGAGGGGTACCTTCTCCGGGTCTCTGGAGGTCTCCTTTGTGTAGTTCTCCCCTCCCTGGTCCTCTGCCCTGGGAACTCTTAGCTGGTTTCATTTCCCTTAACTTTCAGCTCCATCTCCTCAACTGGGAAGTCCACCGACTTCTGCCTAGGTGTTGCCTTCCTGCATCATGGCTTAGAAATTCAAGGCAGTAAGCTGGGTTGGTAGTTTCCTTCTTTTCAAGGATCACTGTTTGGCTGAAGTCCAGTATGTTGAAAACCACTGTTTAATGTGTTTTGCCTAGTTTTTCATTTGTTTCAGGGTATATCCAGTCTCATTTCATCTTGGCCAGAAGTAAAAGTTCAAGATAGGACTTTTAAAGTCTTCATTTTAATTATTTAAGTAACAAATACATATTCTTTTTTTTTTCTTCTTAAACTATTACAGTTGAAGTCTGCTTTGATAATCCCAGCCCCTTCCCTGCCTTTGTCCTTCTCCACTTTCCAAAGATAATTACTAGAACTGGTTTGGTGGTAAACTCTCCCCCTCAGCATTTATATACACACAACTAAATATACCCTTAGAAAATACATGATATGGATTTTTATTATTATCCTGCTACTTTTTTTTTCACTCATTAGCTATGCCAAATTCTTAAATTCTCTATGACTATTGTAAGTATCTACTTTACAANTTAGAAAAGTTAATGCATCTATGAAACCTATGGGTGCGTTACAACCAGGGATCCCATCACCTACTACTATTCCTCAAAACTGGCGCATTATTATTACTGATTTACAAGATTGCTTTTTAAATATACCTTTACACCTTTTAGACTGAGAGAAATTCACTTTCTCTCTTCCTTTTCCTAATCACATCAGGCCTCATAAAAGATTTCAATGGACTGTGCTTATTCCTTGGAAGAAAAGTTATGACCAACCTAGATAGCATATTCAAAAGCAGAGACATTACTCTGCCAACAAAGGTCCATCTAGTCAAGGCTATGGTTTTTCCAGTGGTCATGTATGGACGTGAGAGTTGGACTGTGAAGAAAGCTGAACACCGAAGAATTGATGCTTTTGAATATTGGGCCTCATAAAAGATTTCAATGGACTATGCTTATTCCTTGGAAGAAAAGTTATGACCAACCTAGATAGCATATTCAAAAGCAGAGACATTACTCTGCCAACAAAGGTCCATCTAGTCAAGGCTATGGTTTTTCCATTGGTCATGTATGGATGTGAGAGTTGGACTGTGAAGAAAGCTGAACACCGAAGAATTGATGCTTTTGAATTGTGCTGTTGGAGAAGACTCTTGAGAGTCCCTTGGACTGCAAGGAGATCCAACCAGTGCATCCTAAAAGAGATCAGTCCTGGATGTTCATTGGAAGGACTGATGCTAAAGCTGAAACTCCAGTACTTTGGCCACTTCATGCAAAGAGTTGACTCATTGGAAAAGACTCTGATGCTGGGAGGGATTGAGGGCAGGAGGAAAAGGGGACGACAGAGGATGAGATGGTTGGGTGGCATCACCGACTCAATGGACATGAGTTTGGGTGAACTATAGGAGTTGGTAATGGACAGGGAGGCCTGGCGTGCTGCAATTCATGGGGTCACAAAGAGTCGGACACGACTGAATGACTGAACTGAATTAAACTGATGTTACCTCAACGTATGCTTAACAGTCCCACTATTTGTCAAAATTCTGTAGCCAAGGCTTTACATCCAATGTGACAGCAGTTCCCTCATGCATATATCATTAATAATCTACTGTAACTACAAAAAAGAGAAATAATATTTTTGACACTGAATGGCTTTAGACTCCAGAGAAAACTGATTAAAATAAAATATTTTTTGAAATTGCAAAACCAGTTCTTACATGTGCAGTTGGGAAAAGTTTAACTTGTTGAAATACATTTTTGGAGCTCCAGTTCTGCCTGGGAAACAAAAACAGACCTAAGAAAAAACCTAAAGTTAACTCTTATCATGTCCTTGGGGTACACAGCCCACTCTATCTGGGACTCCAGCCATAAACAAATTGGTGGAACGCAGGAAAAAAATTGTATATATATATATCAAAAAGATATTTTAAATTTCAAGCAGAAAACTATGTCTGTCTATCTAAAATCATCTATGTCTCAATGTATGTCTTTCTTTTTGGATAATGTGAAGTTAATGAGCTCTATTTAAATTCAAGTTTATATGAACTAAAAAATATTCAATATTAAATAAAATGTTTTTCAAATACAAATATAATTTAAATAGATAATTTAAATATAATTGTTTGCTAATCTAATTAGGATGTGTCTTAAGTCATCAACATTGTATAATACTTTTATTATGCCTAGATTTAAGGTAAAACTAAATTTGTCAACAAAAAGATAACTCTTTATATAAATATATAAATAAGATGAAAACATTTAGATAAACTCTATTAAAAAATTATATTTCAGAAATGATAAACTAAATGATAAAAGTTTATTAAAAAGCTAGGTCATTTTCAAATAAAGATTTTTAAAACATTAATTACTGAACACTAACTTCCTCTTACAAAAAGTTTTTCTTACAGAAAAACTAAAGAGATTTTAGACTATTAATAAATATATAAATATAAACATATATTTACATAGAAAATATATATAATGTTG
>SJYX01013864.1:49479-81976 GCA_006410675.1 Oreotragus oreotragus | reverse complement strand
GAAGAGTTGACTCATTGGAAAAGACTCTGATGCTGGGAGGGATTGGGGGCAGGAGGAGAAGGGGACAACAGGATGAGATGGCTGGATGGCATGACTGACTCGATGGACGGGAGTCTGAGTGAACTCCGGGAGATGGTGATGAACGGAGGCCTGGCGTGGTGCAATTCATGGGGTTGCAAAGAGTCGGACACGACTGAGCAACTGAACTGAACTGAAGTATCTACCTACTGAAGAACAATTAGGTTGTAATTTGTAGATTTTACTGTTTTCTAAAAGAATATCTTGGTTCCTGCCACTTTGCTTATATGTGTGAATGTTTCTCTAGAGCAAACAGAAGTGCACACCTGCGCCCAGGGTTCCACTTAACACTGAGCTTGCCTTCCGTTTCCTACCAGCAGATATCAGTGTTTTCTTTGTCCTTCCACTTACTATTATTTACCACTTGTTATTTCATCACTACCCTTGTGCATCACTCCGCTCCTGAGCTTATATCCACACTTCACTGGAGAAAGTGTGGCCAAGGCTGAATGCGGGAGGAGTTCACTGAAGCTGTGAAGGGTGGGGTAGTGGGACAGGGGCCCAGGGGGAGCCCCTTCACAGGAGGTGCTATGCCAGTGGCACTCCATTAGGAAACTGCATGCACCACTGGAGTTCACTGCAAAAGTGGCAGGTGCCTGCCTAGGTAAGGAGCCCAGAACCCAAGAGAAACCCTTCTTCCTCCAGCACCCTCTACTGACGGAGCTTAACATCCTGCCTGGTGGTAAGGAAGACATGTTTGCAGGGTCCAGATTCATTACTTGATAGAAGACAATGAAGAGTGAATTTGGATCTGAGAAACTTAAATGGTATCTCCTGGTCATGGCTGATTTTTTAGTTTTGATCTCAGTCATCAACCTTCCTTTTGTTTTTTATTTTGTTTCAGAAATTTGCATGTGCATTTAGATATTTAATATATGTTTATGTCTGTAAATGTGTTTCCCTGGTCTCTTCTGTTCCATTTATTTATTGATGTTTATTCCTTACCCAAGATAAATTGTCCTGTCTCAACAAAAAGACTTGGATTAGGACTTTACAAAAATCTGCAGAGGGTTTTGCTGTTTGTAGGAAGAATAAAAAGACGAGAGAATGGTGCTCTTAAGTGAAACAAATAGAAATAAGTGCTTTGAAATTTTCTTAGATTAGTCTCTGACCTGGTTTTTTACTTGTTAATAAATACGTCTGGCCAGCAATGCCCTCTCTCTTGGTTCTCCCACCTAATGAGTAAGTGGAACGCATATTAAGAAGCTGCTGGTTGACCAGAGGCAAGGCCTAATATGTAGAAATGCAAATCAACTTAAAATTTAGGGTCAAATCCTACTTCACTTGGGACATTCAACATATAATCATCTCAGTCCTTCCATACCATCTTCACATATGGTAAAATTTAGATAAAAGGCTTAATGGAATTTAGAATCATTTTTCTTCATTCAAATGCTCATAGAAATAAAACGTGGAAAAAGGCTATATGATTACCAGTCAGGTCTAAATGGGGTTCTGGAAGGAGCCGTTTGAACTTGAAAAGCTGGAAGTTGAACAGTACCTGCCACATTGGGTAGGAAGACAGGGTCAGTTCTTTTTTGTGTTTAATAGGTACCTGCAAAATAATTATTAAGTAGGTATTAGAGCCTTTTTAAAAGATGATGAATAATTATAGCATTACAAGTCACTGTTAACCAACGAGACCAAGATCATTGGTTCAGTCTGGGTTAGGCCATTTAGTGTGCCCTATCACATATTTTGCCTCTTGTTTATGAAGGGAACTAGTCAGGGATGAACCCATCAATGGAAGGCCATGTCTAGCTAAGGAAGGAAAGATAGCTCATATTTGGAGAAATCAATAAGTTCCTTAATGTTTTATCATTTATGTTAGTGCAGTGCTACTTATAAAAGAAAAGCAGTGATGCTCTTATATTTCAGCCCTCTATAAATTCCTCCCAGTCTGTATTTATCTGACTTGTCTCATAGACCTTGTTTAAGAAGTCAAACCTTAGATTTGAAGAGATGCCAGATGATTCTATGGCTTTCCTGGACCTCAGGCTTTTTGCCTGTGGTCTCTACTCTACACAAGCCAATGGGCTTATAAGATACTTATTTATTACAGTTTATTTAATAGAGTAATGTAGCCAACAATTGGTCTTAGACCATAACCCTTCTAAATCTGAAACCTAGTGCATCTCTGCTAATGTATTTAGCTCCTTAGCAGCTTTCTCAACCATAAGAGTTGTGATCAGCAACCTGCCCCATAAGGAACGTTTGCTTTGGGGAGTGAAGTAGGGATAGAGTAAAGCTTAAAAGCTGTTGTGGTCCCATACAGGTCAACAGAACATCACTTCCTTTTGGAAACGGCTTCTGCAGAAGCAAATAGACGTGTAGTAGAATGTCACCTTTTGGTGAAAGATGACTGCACAGAGATTGGTGGGTCAAGCAAAAGAGTGAGTGAGTGAGTGAGTGACGTCGCTCAGTCGTGTCCGACTCTGCGACCCCGTGGACTGTAGCCTGCCAGGCTCCTCTGTCCATGGAATTCTCCAGGCAAGAATACTGGAGTGGGCTGCCATTTCCTTCTCCAGGGGATCTTCCCGACCCAGGGATCAAACCCAGGTCTCCTGCATTGCAGGCAGAAGCTTTATCCTCTGAGCCACCAGGGCAGCAGGCATTGATAATGTAGCCCTACTTGGTCAAGGTTCTCAGTTGGGTATGTTCCTGACCTGCTTTCCTCTCTGTGTGTCTTCCCTTTAACTGCATGTCTGGAAATACTGCTACAAACTTTTGGTCCAATAACTAGACCATTGGCTTCAACAGAGACCTTAGGATGGCATATTTTCTGACAGAATGATTGTATTTTTTCCTCTTAACTTTTCTCAAGGTAAGAGGAGAGGAATTCTTAAGTGTGTTGGTGAGATATATATACCTCTCTGGAGGGGATTCTGAAAAACAGTGGAGCAAAGAGTGTAATACTTATTAAAATAGCATAGAAAAGGTGGTGAAAGGGGATTCAAATGGTGTCTTACAATAAACTAAGAGGTAAAACAGTTTAAAAAAATTCTTCAAATATGTGCTATACTTCAACCTGATCTGTATTCGAAGCATTTCTCACATGTTTTAAGGCTGACTTCTGAAATTATTTCTGCTCTGCCAGGGAACACAAAGGCTGTGGCACTGCTAGCTAATTACTGTAGATGATTGAAAAATTGAGAGAACGTGTCCAGGTGTTGTACTGACTTCCACACCCATTTACGGAATTGTAATTGAGTAAGTGCTTTGGGGCTTGTTTCAACATTAGAATTTTATTATTAAGGAGTGATGCCATCAAGATGGCAGAATAGGAAACCCTAGACCCTCCTTCCTGCAGGAACATGTTGATTCAGCAATAATTCATGGACGAATTCCCTTAGTGAGAAACCCAGAATATTATTTTCTAAGGTCCAACCATTGAGATAAGATCTTGATACACAATTTTTTAATGTAAGTTTGAAATGACCCTAAATCCATGATTTCATATTTATATTTTTCATTGTTTCATATAATCAAATTTATCATTACTTAGTCTTTGGCCTTTGAATCCTTGTTATTTTGGTGCCCATGAGTTGGGTCTTTAAAAGGTGTTGCTGGGTGTATCTGGATGATGTGGAAGCAGAACTTAGGGAGTAGTGAGCTTGGGATATAAGGTCTGTAATGTGAAAAACGTTAAATTATATCTCTGGTTGCAATGTACAGGTCTAGGTTTAATTCCTAAAATTTTAGAGCTTAAAATGGTATCTGATTCAGCTTCATCAGTTTTGAGTGAAGATGTCAAAACATGGATAGTGTCTTTTGCCTGAGTGTCTATGACCAAGTGAAAGAGATGATGGATTACTTGGACCTGTGGGTAGAAGTAGACAGACTGAGATATTCACATTAATAGGACTTGGTAATTAGTTGGGTATGCAGGGTAAGGAAGAATAGCTTTCAGATTTCTGGCTCAAACAACTGATCATATTTTATGGTGGATTTTATGCTGATGGCACATACATGCTCAACAAGTCATTGTTCATTGCAAGATCAGGATAGATGGGTAGGAAATATGAATGTATAAACAGGAAGTAGACAAAGATTAGCTCAAGGCCCCTGAGACAGAAGCCCATGGGACGCTGATCACAGTGATTGTCCCAGGGAGGGAAACGAACACCTTTTCCATTTTAACAGGAAGGAAGGAGAAGCAGCTGAGTGTAGGTTTAGGTAAGCTAAGGACAAGAAGTAGAGGGTGTTCCCATCTGATAGGGGAGGAGGACAGTGTCTGCAGAGACCATGAAGATTTAAAATAGTTGCTGTATTATAACAACTTTTTAAAAAGTATAATCTATAAAAATACTGAATCATTATGTTGTATATCTGAAGCTAATATGATACTGTAAATCAATAATACTTCAATTAAGAGTAAATAAGATAAACTAGTTGCTGTGAAGAGGAGGAGAGAGTGAACTGACTTTCCCCTCAGCTCCAGGAGAACATGTGAGCTGGGCCTAAGCCCACCAGGCATCTCAGTCTCTGGCTTCAGTGATTTGTTCAAAATTGGTCACATGACCTGAGTCCGCCCAGTCCCCTCTCCATTCCCCACTCCTGCCATGTGAGCTTGAACAAAGGATGGAAGCTACAGAGATGACAGACATCTTGCTTCCCAAGGAGCTCTACTTCCTGTCTGCTCCCAGCATGCTCAGGGCCCAGAGATGCAGAGAGAAATCACTCCTCAAGAAACAAACCTTGATCAAGCCCGCATGAATCAGTGGACCAGAATAGAGAGCCCACAAATCACTCACGCATCCATTGGAGAAAAGAGAGTCTTTTCAGCAAGTGGTGGTGGGAGAGCTGGACAACTACATGTAAATCAACAAAGTTGTTAGAACATTCCCTCACACCATACACAAAAATAAAATGGCTTAAAGATTTAAATATAAGGCATGACACCATAAAATTCCCAGAAGAGAACATAGTCAAACATTCTCTGAAATTGTAGCAATGTTTTCTTAGGTCACTCTTCCCAGGCAATAGAAATAAAAATAAACCAATAGAACCTAATCAAACTTTAAGTTTTTGCATAGCAAAAGAAACCATAAAACAGACAACCTACAAACTGAGAGAAAATATTTGCAAATGATATGATTGACAAGGAAGGGCTTAATTTCCAAAATAGACAAACAGCTCATAAAATCAATGACAAAAAACCAAACCAATAAAAAAATGGGCAGAAGACCTATAAAGACATTTCTCCAAAGAAGACACACAGATGACCAACAAATACATGAAAAGATACTCAACACTGCTAATTATTAGAGAAATACAAATCAAAATTACACTGAGGTATTATACTAGTCAGAATGGCCACCATCAAAAAGTCTACAAATAAATGCTGGAGAGGGTATGGAGAAAAGGGAACCCTCCTACACTACTGATGGGAATGTAAATTGGTACAGACCCTATGGGAAACAGTATGGAGGATCCTTAAAAAGCTAAAAATAGTTGCCATATGATCCAGCAATTCCACTCCTGGGCATATACACAGAGAAAACTATAATTTGAAAAGATAGCATAGCAGCAGTATTTACAACAGCCAAGACATGAAGGCAATCTAAGTGCTCATCAACAGATGAGTGGATAAAGATGTGGCATATATGTATATACATACAATGAAAGGCTACTCAGTTATTAATAAGATTCTTGCATCTTCCTGTACATAAACACTAAAATCATTAAGGTTTTTTTGTGATTAGCAGTAATCTTATGATGTTCAACTACATGATTTTTTTTTTCAGCAAAAACTCTAGTAAGCTCTTCAAATAAAACTTAATCACAACTTTTAGGTTGTGCATTTCTTATTCAACAGACAACATGTAGAAAGTCCTGAGCAAACCCCCTCCCATGTAAACCCCCTCCCATCACTGCAGAAGGGGGCAGATGGGGGCTGAGACCTGGGAGTAACTTCTACCTTTGCTTCCTGAAAAAAAGGCTTCTCTTTCATTCCTGCAGCATTCCTATCCTGGTAATCAGGGTTCTCCCCATGTGCCTCCTGCCTGACTCTTGCCCTCCTTTGTAAATGCGCAGGTCTTGGAGGACACAGATGGCAGTTTGATTGGACATGTTAACTCGGAGAAGGATTTAAAAGATGTTTGGCTAGGCTGGAGGCAGAGGAGAAAGGGAGAAACAGAAAACCCCAGGGAGTCTGTAGAGAATAGTGGGAGGTACAGAATCACTCAGGGTGATTGGTCAAAATAGGGCCCTTGGGTGCTCTTGACACTCTTTCTCTTTGCATCTGGGCTTGGGTGGGGGACGCCAGTCCCACTGTTAGGCCCCAGGCCGCAGGCATGGGCAGGGAGCGGGGGAGTGAGTGAAGTCTCTCAGTCGTGTCCAACTCTTTGTGACCCCATGGACTGTAGCCTACCAGGCTCCTCTGTCCATGGGATTTTCCAGGCAAGAGTACTGGAGTGGGTTGCCATTTCCTTCTCCAGAAGATCTTCCTGACCCAGGGATTGAACCCAGGCCTCCCTCATTGTAGGCAGACGCTTTACCGTCTGAGCTACCATGGAAGTCATAAGTCAAGCCTTTTTCCTAGAAAACCTAAACTATCTTGACATTTGAAATGATCTTTCTGCTTCTGACTGTGTTTCCTCACATCATTCACACCACTGTTAAGTGGCCAAAAGAAAACACAGCTAAAGGAGGACACACATGTATGAAAGTATAATAACAAACACTTGCACAATGACCTAGTGTTAATACACTCTGTGGTAGACACACACTATTTCATAGAGTCCTCAGGATTCATCTTTGAGGTAGGTATTTTACAGAGAGGTGAATTAACCTGTCCAAGGTCACATAGCTCGCAGTGACAGAGGCAGGATTTGAATCTTGGCTGTCTTATTTCAAAGTCCATATTGTCAACCACCAGGCTGTGCTATGGAACAGAAAGGCAAGGCCTAGCTGACCTTAACAATAAGCTGACTGTGGCTATTGACATTTTTGATAGACCTAGAAGAGAACTTGGAATTTATTTAGTCGTCATCTCACATGAGAGAAAGCTAGTTTAGAGACATCCCAGGTTCTGGCCTCCGTTCCACTGCTGCCCAGCTGACTGTGTTGTCCAGAATGCTGTTTTGATCGCCATTTCCATAGGACTCCTCAAGCCCCTAGGACCCAAGAATCATAATGTGCTTTATGAATAACATCTGAGAAATGTGGTTGCTAGTATCCTGTCAGGAAGGAAGAAATTTTCCTTTACCCTTCTAGGTTCTTTTGGCTGGTCTAAGAATTCAATCGATACGAGATTAACAGGAGAAAATCACACAGCAGTTTAATTTGTCAACATTTGTTGGATTATGGAGAAAGCAAGGAAGTTCCAGAAAACATATATTTCTGCTTCATTGACTACACTAAAGACTTTGACTGTGTGGATTACAACAAACAGTGGAAAAATTCTTAGAGACCTTGCATGCAGATCAAGAAGCAACAGTTAGGACTGGTCATGGAACAGCTGCTGCTGCTGCTGCTAAGTCGCTTCAGCTGTGTCCGACTCTGTGAGACCCCGTGGACTGCAGCCTACCAGGCTCCTCCGTCCATGGGATTTTCCAGGCAAGAGTACTGGAGTGGGGTGCCATTGCCTTCTCCTGTAACTGCATAGTGATACACCAATTCAACTTACTGCTACGGGGGAAAAACACCATTTAATGAGACATGAAGACAAAGCACGAACCCAACTAAGCAGACTGGTTCAAAATTGGGAAGGAGTACTACAAGGTTGTCGGAGAAGGCAATGACACCCCACTCCAGTACTCTTGCCTGGAAAATCCCAGGGATGGAGGAGCCTCGTAGCCTGCGGTCCATGGGGTCGCTGAGGGTCGAACACGACTGAGCAACTTCACTTTCACTTTTCGCTTTCATGCATTGGAGAAGGACACGGCAACCCACTCCAGTGTTCTTGCCTGGAGGATCCCAGGGACGGGGGAGCCTGGTGGGCTGCTGTGTATGGGGTCACACAGAGTCGGACACGACTGAAGTGACTTAGCAGCAGCAGCACAAGGTTGTATGTTGTCACCCTGCTTAATTAACTTATATGCAGAGTACATCATGAGAAATGCCAGGCTGGATGACTCACAAGGTGGAATCAAGATTGCTGGGAGAAAATATCAACCTCAGAAATGCAGATGATACCACTCTAATGGCAGAAAGTGAAGAGGAACTAAAGAGCTTCTTGATGAGGGTGAAAGAGGAGAGTGAAAAAACTGGCTTAAAATTCAACATTCAGAAAACTAAGATCATGGCAACCAGACCCATCATTTCACGGCAAGTAGAAGGGGAAAAAGTGGAAGCAGTAACAGATTTTATTGTCTTGGACTGCAAAATCACTGCAGACGGTGACTGCGGCCATGAAATTAAATGACATTTTCTTCTTGGAAGAAAAGTTATGACAAATATAGACAGCATATTAAAAAGCAGAGACATTACTTTGCCAACAAAGGTCTGTCTAGTGAAACCTATGGTTTTTCCAGTCGTCATATATGGATTTGAGAGTTGGACCATAAAGAAGGCTGAGGCCAAAGAACTGATGCTTTCCATTTGTGGTGCTGGAGGACTCTTGAGAGTCCCTTAGACTGCAGGAGAGCTAACCAGTCAGTCCTAAAGGAAATCAACCCTGAATATTCACTGAATGGATTATTGCTGAAGCTGAAGCTTCAATATGTTGGCCATCTGATGTGAAGAGCTGACTCACTGGAAAAGACTCTGAAAGATTGAAGGCAAAATGAGAAGGGGGCAGCAGAGGATGAGATGGTTAGACAGTATCACCAACTCAATGGACATGAATCTGAGCAAACTCCAGGAGGTAGTGGAGGACATAGAAGCCTGCCGGGCTGCGGTCCATGGGATCACAGAGAGTCAGACATGACTTAGTGACTCAACAGCAACAAACGCACGCGCGAGACCTAGGAAAACTGAGTAACTTGGCAGCACTACTGAGGCTCTCAACTTAAATGCCATCCTCGGCTAAAGACAGAAGAAGATGTTGAGGGTGGGGGAAAGTCAGTTATGCAAGGTGACCAGGAAAAGCACAGTGGATGAGGGTAACACTGTCGCACAGATTTGTCTTTTCCACAGATAAATTTCTAGTGACTTGGTCATCCATCTCCTCCTTGTACTGAAGAAAGAGATGCTCTTAAAACTGTAAACATTTTTTACAAAAGGGCAACTCCCTTCCCATGTCTGCTTTTTCTTAAAAATAATCAGCTTAAAACTTTATGGCACACACATTAGGATGGCAAATTCTACTCCTCTATTCTCCTAAGGTGTTAGCTTGCTTCAGAATCTAGGGATGTACTCAGTCTTCTTTTGGTGACATATTTCAACTTGAACTAGTCTTTATGATTGAAACCTTTTAATATATCAATACTCCAATGTGAACTAAAATAGAAAGTTCTAACTGCAAATGAGAATAAAGGTTCATTCATTCATTCAACAAATATGAAGCATTCCCTTCATAGCCACTGGAATGTTATCATTAGTCCCCAGGACCCTCCTTCAATCTCCACCCAAGACCCTGGGAGCTTATTCTACCCAGAGAGAGGGTATCCTTACCGCCAGGTGAGTTTCTTTGGGTGGAGGATTGCTTAGCATCATTAAGCTGACTTTGTAGCTCTTCTATCCACTGGAAAGCATCCAGCTTCACACTACACTCATGGGCAAGCTGGCTTCTCACCTGAGTGGAAAAATGCTTGGGAAGCAGAAATGCTTTTGGGAAGCAGAACTGTTCCATCAGTTCACTGTGAAGGGTTGGGTAGGGGGATTGCCAGGGAGAGTGTGAGTCCAAAGCTATCCCAGGAAAACAAGTTTTCAAAAAATTCCTGGTCAGGCTGAACTGAGCCTTATGAAAATCAGGAGCAAGGAAGGTCAAGAACTTAATCAGCAAAGAACAGAGGCAGCCCTTGGAACACTTTATCCTCTTATAATAGAAGTTTACTCACAAAAGTTATCTTTTATCAGAGGAGAAGCGGGAAGGGAAGAGGAACCAGTTCACAGAGGACCTTATAGGCCAAGCCCCAGTGCCTGTGGGACCCCTGATGGCTTCAAGCAAAGACTTGATCTCTCTCCCAAACCTCTAAGTTCAACTAATCATCTGCAGGGAATGCACTGAGCACCATCTCCAGTCCTAACACAAGGCCCACATCCAGAAGACAACGTCATGTTTGCTCTCCCCTTGAACCCCTGACCCAGAGTCCCCTGGCCAGAGAGTCTCTATGTCTAAAGTGACTCATCTACATAGATCACAGGCATTTTTTTCTTTTTAAATTTATTTTTTATCATCTTCTAATTATTTTTAATTATGAAAAAGTAATAATGTAACAGGTTGAATAGTGTCTCCCACAAAATCATGGACACCTGGAACCTCAAAAGGTTACCTTATTTGAAAATAGTTTTTGCAGACGTGATTAAGATGAAGTCATACTGGATTAAAGGGAGGGCTGTAAATTGAATGCTGATGACCTTATAAACAGTGGAGCAAGCACAGACACGCACACAGAGAGATTCAGGGAAGAAGGCCGGATGGAGGGCTGCAGCTGCACGCGGAGGGACACTGGGGACTGTGGTCAGCCGCCAGCAGCCAGGGGGGCCATGGAGCAGGTTCTGCCCAAGCCGCCTGGAGGGACCCACACCTCCATTTCAGATTCTGGCCTGCTGAACTGTGACAGGATACATTTTTTAATCCTCTTTTGGTCATTTATTTTGTAAAATTCCCCTTACTGACTTCCTTGAGCACTTAAAACAGTCAATCATTTAACCTTCTGATTTCTGTTTCCTAATATATCTGGGGAATTAATTGACTTATTCAATGAATATGTGTGAAACACCTGCCCCAGAAAGTGCTGGTTTGGTTTTTTTATTTTTCCTTTTGTGTTGAATTTCATTCTGTGGTCTTCTTTGTTAGAACTTACATTAGTCCACATGTACATTATTTCCTTTTTTTTTCTTTTTGCTGTGGGGTATATTGAAGAAGAACATACTGGGTCTGGAAACCACTTCAGCCTTTCCTTTTTTATTTCTACAATTCCAGAAACACCATGAATAAAATTCCCTTACAATAATACTTGCTGCTTTTCCAGATTACTTGTCAGGATTTTCTAAAAGATCCCTCCTAGCTCAAAGATTAGAGCCATGTGGAAATATGCTTTCCAAGTCGGTGACAAAGATGCCAAGATTCTGGGCCTCGTGGCACTCAAGCCATGATCTTTGCTCACAAGCAGCCTGAACGATCACCCAGGTATAGATATTTCCATTTCCCCGCTGTTCCTGGCAGTGGCCACGGTAAGGAACACCGCTGTGGAGGCAAGAGAGGTGTGGAGAGGACGGCAAGAAGGGAACCACTCTGGCTGGTGCGCCCTGACTTGCTGCCTCTCACTGGAGTTACCTGCTGGAGTGCTCTCTGAATTTTCTTCTGCTGCAGCTGGCCCAGTTTAGAAGCCCTCTTGGCATCTTCAGTAAGGAGCTGCAGGTGCTGTTCCTTTTGCTCCACATCCTTGAAGAGCTTCTCCATGCTGGAGGCTTTCATTAAATCCAGCTGCTGCCTGTGGAGAGCTTCCTGGGTCACTCAGTGTTCTAACTCTTGCAGCAATTGTGCCTGCGGAGGAAAGAGCCAAAGGAAATAAGAAAGGCACGCGGTCTTCAGCAAAGGGAATGAAACATTGGCCAACACAACTGTCCCCTCAGTTAAAACCCAGGGGCAGAATTGTGTGATGTGTTCAGATACCACCTCCCAGCCATTCTGTCCTGTCTTGTGCCAACCAGCAGCAAGACCCAACAGTCATTCCTACTACAGACTGCATCTGCATGTCACTACACCTTTATCACGTGATAGCAATGGAAGGGCTGGGCCTGGGGAGAACGTGGTGATGCAATACGTACAGAGAGTGGGCAAGGTNCTTTTGGTCATTTATTTTGTAAAATTCCCCTTACTGACTTCCTTGAGCACTTAAAACAGTCAATCATTTAACCTTCTGATTTCTGTTTCCTAATATATCTGGGGAATTAATTGACTTATTCAATGAATATGTGTGAAACACCTGCCCCAGAAAGTGCTGGTTTGGTTTTTTTATTTTTCCTTTTGTGTTGAATTTCATTCTGTGGTCTTCTTTGTTAGAACTTACATTAGTCCACATGTACATTATTTCCTTTTTTTTTCTTTTTGCTGTGGGGTATATTGAAGAAGAACATACTGGGTCTGGAAACCACTTCAGCCTTTCCTTTTTTATTTCTACAATTCCAGAAACACCATGAATAAAATTCCCTTACAATAATACTTGCTGCTTTTCCAGATTACTTGTCAGGATTTTCTAAAAGATCCCTCCTAGCTCAAAGATTAGAGCCATGTGGAAATATGCTTTCCAAGTCGGTGACAAAGATGCCAAGATTCTGGGCCTCGTGGCACTCAAGCCATGATCTTTGCTCACAAGCAGCCTGAACGATCACCCAGGTATAGATATTTCCATTTCCCCGCTGTTCCTGGCAGTGGCCACGGTAAGGAACACCGCTGTGGAGGCAAGAGAGGTGTGGAGAGGACGGCAAGAAGGGAACCACTCTGGCTGGTGCGCCCTGACTTGCTGCCTCTCACTGGAGTTACCTGCTGGAGTGCTCTCTGAATTTTCTTCTGCTGCAGCTGGCCCAGTTTAGAAGCCCTCTTGGCATCTTCAGTAAGGAGCTGCAGGTGCTGTTCCTTTTGCTCCACATCCTTGAAGAGCTTCTCCATGCTGGAGGCTTTCATTAAATCCAGCTGCTGCCTGTGGAGAGCTTCCTGGGTCACTCGGTGTTCTAACTCTTGCAGCAATTGTGCCTGCGGAGGAAAGAGCCAAAGGAAATAAGAAAGGCACGCGGTCTTCAGCAGAGGGAATGAAACATTGGCCAACACAACTGTCCCCTCAGTTAAAACCCAGGGGCAGAATTGTGTGATGTGTTCAGATACCACCTCCCAGCCATTCTGTCCTGTCTTGTGCCAACCAGCAGCAAGACCCAACAGTCATTCCTACTACAGACTGCATCTGCATGTCACTACACCTTTATCACGTGATAGCAATGGAAGGGCTGGGCCTGGGGAGAACGTGGTGATGCAATACGTACAGAGAGTGGGCAAGGGAGGCACTAATCTTGCCTCTGTTTTGACTTCTGAAAAAACCTGGGAAAAGCCAGGTTGCAGATGGTTAAAAAAGAGCAGTAATAATTTGGTTCTGCTCTGAAATTTTTCTAATCAACAGTTACCAGAAGGTCGATCCTTACTTATAATATTATATTAATAATGAGGATTAATATTTGTAGGGTGACCTCACATAATTATATATCATAGCACCTGGCACACCATAATGAAGGAAGGGAAAGTCGCTCAGTTGTGTCCAACTCTTTGCAACCCCATGGACTGCAGCCTACCAGGCTTCTCAGTCCATGGGATTTTCCAGGCAAGAGTACTGGAGTGGGTTGTCATTTCCTTCTCCAGAGGATCTTCCCGACCCAGGGATCGAACCCAGGTCTCCCGCATTGTAGGCAAATGCTTTACCCACTGAGCCACCAGGGAAGCCCCATAATGAAGGAACTAGGGTCCAAAAGGAACAGATTGTATTTTATGTCTTAAAATATGCCAGGCTGTTTCCTAGGCTGTTATTTAAACTCAGCTCTTGTCTCTCTAAACCTAAGGTCTCTGTTTCATTTATGCTCAGAGGGTTGGCACAATTATTAAGAGCATAGATTTTAAAAAGCCTTTATTTTGGTGCCAGTTCTTTAGAGCAGCAGTAACTTCTGAAATTAAGACTTAGTGTGGGTCACCAGGAAAGGAACCAAGATGCTCTGCTTGGGGCATAATGCTGATGGCTGGACCACACTTGTAGAAAACATGCTTGGAGCATGAAAGGAAGGTGTTAGAGGCAGACTCAGACCCCTAGATGCTCTCTGGGTAAAAAAAATACTCAGAGAAACAGAGAGAGAGAGATCAGTCTTAGATATGAGCAGTATTTCACCATTTTAGCCAAATCTGAATAACAACAAAAGCCTTTCGGCCACTGCCCCTGGTCTCTGGGCTGGAAAGGAGGGAGAAGGGAAGCTGGAGTCCAGGCCATCTTTCTCCAGCAGTGCCGTCTGCTCAGCTTCACACTGCGGCACTCTGGTGACTGCCACAGGCAGCTCAGTGCCGTGTCTCCTGGCCAGAATGTGTCCACAGAGAGGGAGGAAGAGGGCTTCTGAGCTCAGATACCTGATTCTCCTGCTGCCTGCACATCTTCACATTGTCCGCCTGAGCCCTGGCCAGGGCCTGCCTTAGAGCCAATAGCTGTTGACGAAATAAAACCACTTCTCGTTCTGCCATTAGCTTGATGTTCAAACACTCTTTTTTTCGTTTGCACAGCTTCCTGTGAACATCCCAAACACAGTAGAGTAGGATATGAGTTTCTTTTCCACATTTTCAGTTTCATAAGCAGTGTCTGAACCATCATCCATCATTCTTTGAAATTTCTGGAAGCATAGAGCTCCCACTGGCCACTGCCTCCTTAATTTCAGTTAAGAACAGTGTGACAGATCAGCATAAATAAAATATTTCGGAAATAGTCAGTTAAAGTTTCCAAACCACTATTGATATGTGCTTTGGTTTCAATTTTCCTTAAAACAGACTTTCAACTTACTGTTAGTGCATTTCCCGCTGATAATCATGTTTGAAACCTAAAGATTTGCAGTGCTTTGACAAAGTTTGCCAACTCCATCTTTTCCCTTTCCTTGTGCTAAACTCTCTGATCTGTACTCTCATTTGCTTCTTTGCCATTTGCTTCTGGCTCTTTCCTATTCCTCCCCTGGCTCTGATATTACCAGTTCCCAGGAAATCCGCAACTGTCAGATTCTTTAAGATGGTCCATCCACCTTGCTACCTGACACAGTACGGCAGCTGCATCCAGGGAGGCCAGTGCCACCCTTCCCCCTGGCTGCACAGGGCCTCCCTCCCCCAGCGCTCACCTTCTCAGCCCTGCTCAGCTGGCCCCGGAAATGCGCCTGCTGCACCACCAGCCTCCAATGGCCCAGGCTCCTCAGTTTGCGCACCAGGGCAGCCAGGCGGCAGTTGTCCTGCTCCAAGGCTTGCAGCTGCTCCTGCTTAGAAGGCTCACTTTCAGAAAAGGTTGCCCCCAGCACTTTTCTCCAGAAGGACATAAATCCTAACGTCAAAAACATGCCTTCCAGAAGATGAGACAATTGTGCAGTGAGCCCCAGTGCCCTTTTAAAATGCCTGACACAGGCTTTCTCTGGGAAACAGAACAGGAATGCAACCCAAGCAAGTGGCAGGGTCAGACGCTAGGATGAAGTGCTGATTCCCCGCTCTAAGTGAAATCACATACTTTGGCTGGATTTTCTTTCATTCCTTCGTCAGGCCTGGCGGAGCCCCACTTCTTCTTTAGGCTTTTCACGTTGTCAGTCCCTTCTGTTCTTACTTCGCTGATGAGCTCACACACTTTCTGGATCAAATTAAGCTGATTCTCATCCAACGTCTGCAAAGTGCAGACTCAGGTTTAGGAAGGGCAGTTGAGGAAGAGTCATTTTGCCTTCTAAAACCCAACTTTCAGGAATGATCTCACATTAAAGCATCATCAACCAAACAATTACTCTGTCGGATATTGTCTCAGAGTGTCACTTGTGGCCCCTTTAGTCCTTTAGTGTTGTCCTCAATCTGCAGGGCTTCATTCTGCACATCTTAGAGCCTGTGGCTATCAGACGCCAAGGAGGCAGAAGAATGGGATGTCACAGGTAGAAAAGCAAATCACCCTCCCATTCCCCCTCAACCCCCTCAGCACCAGAAACACACACAAAGGGTTACTTGGGAATTTGAACCTAGGGATTTTTGCTATGAGATTTACTCAGCAGAATCTGAGCAGATGATAAGACACTATCCGAGTCACTAACAAGGAACTCCATTAAAACAGACACATTAGAGGAAGGAATCAGGCCAGCTGCCTTCCTTTCTAGGCTCTAGCGGACATCTCATTATCAAACAGCCCGTTCATTCTGAGTGGCTGTGGCTAATAGCTTATGGTGAAACAGCTTGCTCACTGCTTAGTACAACTTGAAGACCCAGTATCTTTGCGTAAGGAGTGACTGTGGCGTGTCCTGTCACCTCTGAACCACTCCCCTGGAGAGGAAGCAGGAGGTTAGTGCCGGGGAGACACAGCAGAAAGCTTGGCTAGTGACCACGCAGCATAAGCTTCACCACCTTCTTGGGACCCTGGGATAAAACAGGGGTTCCCTACCTCCAGGGACTTGTACAACTAGTTGAGCCTGAGAGAAACGAGAATTTCTTGTCTTGGAATCGGACAGAAGCTAAAAGGAATCTAAGAAAACCTTAAACAATTTCACACCTGAAAGATGGCTTAGTAAACTCTAGGCTTCACCGTCTGCTTACACTTTGCTTCAGTGCCACGCCCAACGCAAGCTGGTTTGGATCCCTTAATATTTGTAAGCACTTGTACTTTACGGACACTTCACAGTAAGAAGCAATGTTCAGTCCTCTCTGCAATAACTAGATAAAGGCAGAGAGGCTCAGTGGAAACTCCTCCCAGTGGAACAAGTTCAGGAACCACCCTGGAATCCCCTGGGAGGAGGGAGTGATGGAAGGACCCACATGGGAACCACCCTGGAATCCCCTGGGAGGAGGGAGTGATGGAAGGACCCACATGGGAACCACCCTGGAATCCCCTGGGAGGAGGGAGTGATGGAAGGACCCACATGGGAACCACCCTGGAATCCCCTGGGAGGAGGGAGTGATGGAAGGACCCACATGGGAACCACCCTGGAATCCCCTGGGAGGAGGGAGTGATGGAAGGACCCACATGGGAACCACCCTGGAATCCCCTGGGAGGAGGGAGTGATGGAAGGACCCACATGGGAACCACCCTGGAATCCCCTGGGAGGAGGGAGTGATGGAAGGACCCACATGGGAACCACCCTGGAATCCCCTGGGAGGAGGGAGTGATGGAAGGACCCACATGGGAACCACCCTGGAATCCCCTGGGAGGAGGGAGTGATGGAAGGACCCACATGGGAACCACCCTGGAATCCCCTGGGAGGAGGGAGTGATGGAAGGACCCACATGNAGAATGGGATGTCACAGGTAGAAAAGCAAATCACCCTCCCATTCCCCCTCAACCCCCTCAGCACCAGAAACACACACAAAGGGTTACTTGGGAATTTGAACCTAGGGATTTTTGCTATGAGATTTACTCAGCAGAATCTGAGCAGATGATAAGACACTATCCGAGTCACTAACAAGGAACTCCATTAAAACAGACACATTAGAGGAAGGAATCAGGCCAGCTGCCTTCCTTTCTAGGCTCTAGCGGACATCTCATTATCAAACAGCCCGTTCATTCTGAGTGGCTGTGGCTAATAGCTTATGGTGAAACAGCTTGCTCACTGCTTAGTACAACTTGAAGACCCAGTATCTTTGCGTAAGGAGTGACTGTGGCGTGTCCTGTCACCTCTGAACCACTCCCCTGGAGAGGAAGCAGGAGGTTAGTGCCGGGGAGACACAGCAGAAAGCTTGGCTAGTGACCACGCAGCATAAGCTTCACCACCTTCTTGGGACCCTGGGATAAAACAGGGGTTCCCTACCTCCAGGGACTTGTACAACTAGTTGAGCCTGAGAGAAACGAGAATTTCTTGTCTTGGAATCGGACAGAAGCTAAAAGGAATCTAAGAAAACCTTAAACAATTTCACACCTGAAAGATGGCTTAGTAAACTCTAGGCTTCACCGTCTGCTTACACTTTGCTTCAGTGCCACGCCCAACGCAAGCTGGTTTGGATCCCTTAATATTTGTAAGCACTTGTACTTTACGGACACTTCACAGTAAGAAGCAATGTTCAGTCCTCTCTGCAATAACTAGATAAAGGCAGAGAGGCTCAGTGGAAACTCCTCCCAGTGGAACAAGTTCAGGAACCACCCTGGAATCCCCTGGGAGGAGGGAGTGATGGAAGGACCCACATGGGGCTGGCTCTGGGGAGCATCTGCTATCAGGGAAGGGGGCAGCTTTGGGGGACTTGGGGGAGGTATGGCTGTGCTGAAATTCTCACTTGTGGGGTAGCTGGACCAGGCTCCCTGGTGGCCTGTTTTAGGCATGGGTCTCCATCTTACAGCTGCTCAGAAGTCAGAAAGACAGTGACAGGCTTCCACAGTGCTGTGGGCACACGTGCACCTATCACTCCTCTTCTGAGTGGACCTTTACTGACAGGTCAGCAGTTCCCTGACACTGTATATGCCCAGCTAGTGGGAGTTTTGAGGGTTGTAAAATTTTCAAAAGCTGATTCAAATTCTGAATCTGCATAGTGAGCTTCTAGGAGGTAGCTGTTGCAACCTACACCGGGCCTTGGCCTGGCCCAGGGTACTGCCTCTCCTGTTTTGGATGGTCATTCAGTAGACAAAAGAATAACATAAAACTGTTGGGGTTTGGGAGAAGAACTCCCCTTTGCCTCAACAACAATCAGATGGTAACAGTGCAGGAGAGTGAGGAAAACAGCAAATACCTAAATTATTTAAAATTCAGTGTCTCTTTTGGTAGAATAATGACCACCCATCACTGACTCACTCTCTTCAGTGAAAGCCTAGAGCTGGAGCATTCTTGGACCCAACAATCTCTTGTCACAAAGCCCGCTCTGTTATTGATCCCTCTGTACAGCCACCATGGGAGTCGGGTACACCTGGGTCTCCGCGGGACTGTCCAGACATCCCACCCAGGTCACTTACTTTGATGTGCAAACATGTCACAAACAAAGCTCGGAGTAATGCTTCATATTCTTCTTGGACTTCTTTTCTAATTTGCTTTTTGAGATTTAGACTCTCCTCCTCCAAATCTGCGAGTTGGGCTCTCAGGGCAGTGATTTCCATGATCATATCGTGACTGAGTTCCGCAATCTAGTGGCAGAAATATATTTTTCTTAATGGGAACTAATTCAGGAATTCCAAATAGCCACTGCAGAAAGAGTTCTTTATATATCAATGTTGAATTGGCTGATGAAGAAGATGAATGTCTTGTTGTGCAAGTACAGGCAGAAGAAGCTAAGGAAGGTTTAAGGGTCCCAGAACAGTCCCAGACACATAGTAGGTGCTCAATAAATGGTTGACAAATGAATGAACCCAGAAGAAATGCTACTTAAGCACTTTTCATATGGAGAAAATACTTCAACTGTCTTGGCTTCCATTTCCAAACTGGCCTTCCCTTGACACCTTAGCCTAATTACCTTTTCCTCAGATGGCATCCTGACCTGAGAAGAAAACAACCGCCCCACCCCCCCGCCACCCGCCCACCACCACAACCAATATCAACAAAAAGAAAAAACAATGAAATAAAAAATAACCGGAGTCACCAAAAAAACTAAGGGAAAAAAGTCTCATTGCTTAAAAAGTACAAACATACTCTTTAGATGTCTCTGCAGGGGACCAGTCATTGACAGGATTTCTACAGGAAGAGGCACAAGAAGATGATAGCAGCATGTCCCATGTCTCGCTACTGCTGAGACTGTCGATTTGAAAAAGAGAAGAAAGCTTTTAGAGTAACAACAGGCCTACCTGACCAGCCTTGTCTTCAGGTGGACTTTGACCTCTTCGTATAATGTCCAATTCCTGCAGAGGAAAAAATTGCACTGTCGAACTCAAACATTTATTCAGCACAACATGCTCCAGACTTCTCTTGTTTGTGTTACTGGTGCTTCGTTTTGAGATCCTCAAGCTCCAAGTGGAGCCAGGACTGTAGCTGTAGCCCCACTGCACTTTCTCATTTTAAGATGGTCTCATCAGTGAGACCCACAATGTGCATCCTGAAGACAGCTTACTCAGGGATCCTGGCTTCTTGCTGGACCAGGAACAGCACAAAGTTCTCTGTGTTTGCTGAGTGGGAAGGTCAGCTGAGGATCTTCTCCAAAGGGCCAGCTGCCTTGTTGTTCACCTCTTATGTTCCCCAATAGAAGCCTCCAAAGCATACAACCCAGTGTTGCTGGGGCCATCACCATCCCAGCTGAGGAGACCAGAGCCCAAGGAAATAAGCCAATAAGAAAAGAAATTTGGAGAGTACCATTTACCCTCAATTCTCACATTAAGAACACTTCTCGCATGGTGGAGTCACTCCTGGGCCTCCCTACCCACACCTTCCCCAGTGTATTTCTCATCTGTCTGGGAACATACTTGCTCCTTCTGGCAGAGCTTCTGTCTAACGTGCTCCAATATATGCTCGTAACACATGGAGTAGCTCTCGAAGTTGCTGCGTTCTGTGGCCATCACATCACAACCCAGGGAAAGGAGGCAGGCCTCGAGGTGGTCTTTCCTGAAAGTGACCTGAAAGGAAAGGGGCATCACTCAACAGCTCCTCAGGGCAGCACCAGCAGACGATTGCTCACGGCACACGTTGCTGTGGCTCACAGACCCACTTCCATTTAGCCTCCATAGAAAAACTTTGGGATCAGCCTTGCAAGCTTCTCTTTCAGGTCTGGTCCTAACATTCGCAGGGTCGAGGATAAGAGTACAAATGAGACATAAAGAACAGACTTATGGACACAGCTGGGTGCAGGGAGGGAAGGAGAGGGTGGGATGTATGGAGAGTAACACGGAAACGTACAGTACCATATATAAAATAGATAGCCAATGGGAATTTGCTGTATGACTCAGGAAACGCAAACTGGGGCTCAGTAACAACCTAGAGGGTTGGGATGGGGAGGGGGGTGGGAGGGATGTTCAAGTGGGAGGGGACATGGGTAAACCTATGGCTGATTTCTGTTGATGTTTGGTAGAGACCAACACAATACCGTAAAGCAATTATTCTTCAATTAAATAAAAAAGTACAAATGGAGGATCACATTCCGGATGGCTAAGTGTCTTAAATATTTAACGGTTATAAATCAAACTAACTTATTAAACTGAAAATGTTTAATTCTTCCACTTTGAAAAACAGACCTTCAAATGACTTGGGACACCAGGTTTGATTTTATCATTCTTGGACAACCCTGAGTTCAGTGCTGAGATATGGTTACTTGGGGGAGAAGTAGGCCCCAATGCATAGTTTACAGTTTGACTCTTGTCGCTCCCTACCTTTGCCCTCACATCACACTGTGGGACTGGTTGGGGGAGGGTTGTATATGTGTAAGCAGACACCCCAGCTGTCCCTGCCCTTGCACAGCTGTCCTCGTCTACGCCACAGGCCAGAGTGTGCATATAGGTGGTGAGGTCCACTCTCTCTCTGGGGAGGATGATCTGAGGACGAGGCCCTGGATTCAGGGCATCCCAGGGCCCCAGGTGTCTGGAGCATGGTCCAAAAGGGAAGCCAGGGATCTGAGTGGGTGCATGCCCTTGGCTATGAGGATTTCCTGCGGGGAACAGTGGGGCTGGAGCAGAGCAAGAGGGGCCTCTGAAGTGGGGCATCTGACAGGAGCTCCTTTTGCCTTGGTCAAAGGGCCATAGTGCTCACTCTCTCTCGGCTGTCCCGTTTCTTCCCTTTCAACACCTTTTTGAAGAAATGGTCATTAAGGAACCCAGGAAAAGTCTACCCCTCCAAAGCAGACTTAGCCTTAGGTTCTAAGAGAAATGGGAGCCAGTATGTGGGCAGCAGGGCAGATCTACCTTACCAGCACCTGCATGTCCACGGGAGTGCTCGTGTCTCTGCATGTCTGTATCAGCCAGTGTGTCTGTGTCCATTTGTGTGTGTGTCTGTATTCACAAGTGCATGTCTGTGTGTGTCTGTACCTCTCTGTGTATGTTTCCTCCTGTGAGTATCCATATAGGTCTCTATGTGTCTGTATGTGTCCCTCTACACGTATCAGTTAGTGTGTTCGTGTGTGTGGGGCCCACTCCAAGATTCAGCCTGCTCACTTTATGCAGTGACTACCTGTGACATCTCCAGTATCAGGCCAGCTCTAGGCTCCTTGGAAGTCTGCTGTAGAAACTAGGTTCCCTTCCAGCCTGGGGTGGTTCCCCTGGCTCTGATTTGATTATCCTGGTGACATTGTCCCATTAGTGCAACCTCCATGCCATTGACCTCCAGAGAGAGCAGAGACAGGCTTTGCCAGCTGAGTTGTTGAGGCAAATTAACAGAGGTGGCACAGTGATAAAAGCCAGTACTGATGGAATGAGGAAAATGGTTTCCTCATCACTGCTGATGGGAGGGAAATCAGCAAGGTATTCTGGAAGGTGGACTAGCAGTGTCTATGAAAAGATTTTAAAATATTCATGCTCTTTGACCTAGCAATGCCTCTTCTAGGAATTTATCTTTAGAGAATGATAAAAGTTATACACAAAAATATATGTTAACAGATGTTCTGTATAGTAGTCCTTCCAACAGAAAAGAAAATTGGAAACAACCTAAAGTGCTTAATAATGGAAAACAGGTTGAATGTGCTCACTCATCTATACAGGGAAATACTAAACAGCCACCAATAACTGTGCTGTGGATGTATGTTTATTGACAAGGAAACATATTTATAACATATAGTCAAGTACACCATAACAGAAAGGCATATAGAATAATCTTATTTTGTTTAAAAAGTACATGAATTCTAAAAAGTTACAAATAAAGCTTGGAAGGAAAGGCACCAAAATAACATAGTGGTTATCAATGAGGGTAAGCTAATGAGTGTATTTTCTAATACATATTTCTATTTTCTAATATACTCACAAAATGTATATATAATTAAAATAATTAGATATAAAATATATGTATTAATAAAACATATATACTAATTAAAAAATAGCAAAGCTTTGGTAAAAGTTATCAACTGCAGCACTTGGCAGGAATGCACTCAGGACACACAGAATGGCACGTCTTGGAGGATTTCATGAGCTGGAGCCAGGCAGTCGGTGGGGGTGCTCAGCCTCCCTCCCTCTCTCTCCCTCAGCTGAAGGGGGCGAGGGCAATTCATTCTGCCCCTGGCAAGTGGGCAGTAGGACAGCCAGAGTCAGCGGCTGCCTCCAAGGTTCCACCCCCGGACCTTGTCTTCTTTATGGTGACAGGGCCACGGCTACGTGGATTAGCATCCACAAAGGAGAGAAGTCATGAGACTGCGCCGGAGGCCAGCGGGGTGTGGCCAGTGACCTCAGCCAGGTGGGCGGGGCCCAGTGCTTGGAGTCAGCCGCAACTGACTCACACCTCTCTGCCCTGGGCGGCAGTGCCAGTGTGCCAACAGGGCCTCCACGGCTCTTCAGCAGGGCACACTTCTCAAACTAACTCTCCATAACCACTGCAGATAAAGGATCCCAAACAAACAGAAACGCAGGCTAAAACTACCATGGCCCTCTGCCATCCTCTCCTAGCCAGCATGCTATCTGAACCAGCCCAGGTTAAGGAAGCCTTGGGTGAGTCCGTGTTATACCAAAAAAGTGAGAATAGCCAGGACTCCCCGGAGCATCTCCAGGGGCCAGAAAAATTGTGTTGCTTCCTTCCCTGCAGTGGCTCAACTGAGGCCGTAGGAGCCCGGGCCGAAATATCAGCTCAAAGGGACGGCACACAGAGGGTGAGTGTGCAGGCAGGGAGAGAGGTAAGGGTCCAGCCAGGGCAGCTGCAGTGGGCACTTGGAATGTGGGCCATGTCTGAGCGGGGCAGACAGGCAGCCACGGCTGACAGGTGACAGAGAGGGGCAGGGAGGCCCCCAGTTCTCGGCAGTCCCTCTCTGCACATGACCTTTGCTTCTGCAGATGGTGCCCGGCCTCCCAGAGCAGCAGTGGAGCCATCAGAGCAACATCTATTGTGGGGCTGGAGCCTGCGTGCTCCTCTTGGCACAGTCCTTCTGTGAGGTCTCAGAGCAATTTGCTTCTCAAACGTTGTTCTGCAACTCATCCCTGCCTTCCTTGGTCACTAAGAGTCAGCTCAATGTCAAAGTGCAGCACCAAGGGCCTTCATCTGCCAACTTCCCCTCCAAGGCAGGCCCCTGGGTTCCATAAGAACCAGAGTGATGACCGTTGGCCTGGTGCCCTCCAGGTGTCAGCAACACTTAAACCTGAACTGTGTCAGATGGCATCCGCTGGAAAAGCATCACAGTGTCCCATGGATTCTTCTGGAGACCCAGCCTGGGTGAAGGATGGCAGGTGCCAGGCCTTATTATGGCAAAAGTCCCTGCTGGAACAAACTGTGCTTCTCACAGCAATCCATCTAACATCAGGCACACACACAGTGTTTTGATGATATTTCTAAAATCTACCTCTGCTGACAAAATGCTTCAATGACTTCCCACTGACTGTGGGATGAAATCCAAACTCATAAGGATTACACACAAGGCCATTCAGCATCTGGCCCTGCTTACTTTTACAAGGTCCTCCTCTGCTAGAACCCCCTTCCTAGACTGTTGCCTTCCCTCCCCTGCCCTTTTCATCTGGCCAATCCTGATTCATGCTTTATAACTTGGCTCAAACAGTATCTCCTCCAGGAATTCTTCCCTGACTACTGCCCATCCCTCCTCCCGCTAGCTAGGTTGTGCTCCCCCTCCTCTAAGCTAACGCAGCACCCTATGTGTGCCTCTATCAAAGTGCCTAAAGTGAAGTACCTTTTCTGGATATCACTGGTTCACCTAACTTTTTCTATGAGTTCTTTCAGGGAAAGGACTGTGCTCTTTACATTTGTATCTATAATAAAGTGCTTGAAAAAAAAAAGGAAATCCATAAACACTTGCTGAATGAGGGAATGACTTTCAGTATATGAATGAAAATGGATCTGAAATCCACAAAATATACTATTTCATTTCTGATTTCCAAAAAAAGGTCAGTCTCTAACTTCAGGCCAGTGTGTTTGGCATAAAATTTGGCCAATATATTAGAACTGATTGTGAAAGTCTGGTGTTCTAGAGTTTGGAGAAGGAAGCAAAAATCAGGAGATACTAACATGGGTTCAAGAATAGTCAGATCAGATTAATCTTTTCCCTGAGGAAATACAGCAGATGCAATGTATCTGGGTTTCGGCAGGACATCTGAGAAGGTATCTCATGATGTCCTTTTGGACACATGGAGAACATGAACTGAGTGACAGGACAATCAAATGAGCTTCTGGTCAGTGAAAGACTGTGCCCAAAGCAACTGTTCAGTGTGGAGGGGACCCAGAGTGGGTAGCACTGTCCTGGGACCCATCTGTCATACCTTGTTATTAGAAGCTTGAATGAGGATACTGAGGGTAAGCTGCTGTGAACCCGGGAGGGAGACAGAGTATGCTGCTGCTGCTGCTGCTGCTAAGTCGCTTCAGTCGTGTCCGACTCTGTGCGACCTCACAGAAGGCAGCCCATCGGGCTCCGCCATCCCTGGGATTCTCCAGGCAAGAACACTGGAGTGGGCTGCCATTTCCTTCTTCAATGCATGAAAGTGAAAAGTGAAAGTGAAGTCACTCAGTCGTGTCTGTCTCAGCAACCCCATGGACTGCAGCCTACCAGGCTCCTCCATCCATGGGAGTTTCCAGGCAAGAGTACTGGAGTGGGATGCCATTGCCTTCTCCAACAGAGTTTGCTAGATGATAAATCCAGATTTTAAAATATTTTAAGAGGTTCAAAGAGTGAACCAGACTGAAAAAGAACAAGACCTATAATGTGGCAGCATCAGGATGCCTGAAGGCCTTGTGTGGGCTTCAGGTGGTTATTAGCCTAATGAGTCACCTATGACAAAAGCCAGCACACTCATGGGCGCTAATCAAAGCACAGCACCCAAGACAAGGACACTCTAGGCTGGTCAGACAGCCATGAAATTAGAGGAGCCTGACCAGGAGGGTGGGGCACTCCTATAGAGAGATTGTAGACGAGGAGGCTGGTGTAGTCAGAAGGAAGGAAGGCGGGGCTTGGATCTTCCTTGCACACCAGTGTGGTCTGCTCTGCACAGGGGCACCCAGGCCAGGTGACCATGATGCCGCCTTCATTTCCATGTCTGTGTCCTTGATATAGGCTGCGCTGCCCAGAGGAAGGGGTAACAGTTTGTTACCCACTGCCCAGAGAAACACCTGTTTGGGTGTGTCCTCCTGGAGCCCATCCCACTTGTAATTTTACAGAAGATTCACACGTTCTAGCAATGGCACCAACTGAGCTTCTCTGACTGACTTGCCCTCAGATGCTTAAAGGCTTGTTGTGACGGGTTAAAACCATGATTCGTGGTGTCCCAAGGACAAGAACTGGGATCCATGGTGGAGATGGTGGGGAGGCCAAATTCAGCTCAGTAAGAGCGGCCGGAAACAGGAGCTGCCAGGAATGGGCTGTGGGGGGTGACACTGAAAGAGGGTGCACTCCCTGACACTACAGATGACCCAGAAGAGTCTTGAGGCCCACCAGGCACAGATTTTGGAGAGACCTAACACCCTGGACAACTGTCAGCTGGTACCAGCCTCATCAGTGGACCCTGAGTTTCAGCTGTGCCTGGTGTGGGCTTGCCCTGTTTATTGACACCCATATTTCTTCCTAGAAGATCCTGTCTTCAATGTTGGGGTGAAGTATATAGATAAAGGACAAGCAGATCTTAAGCCACAAACTTTTTTTTTGCTTTTGTCATGGTAAAATATACATGAGATTTGCCGTTTTAGCCATTTTTTAGTGTTCACTTCAGTGGCATTAAATACATTCACACTGTTGTGTGATCAATCTCTAGAACTCTTTTCATGTTGCAAAACTGAAACCCTATACATTGACAAATACCATTCTACTTTCTGTCTCTTTGAATCTGACTACATTAGATACCTCGCATAAATGGAATCACACAGCATTTACGTTTCTGTGATTGGCTTATTTCACTTAATAGAATGTTTTCCATGATGAACCAGGTCTAAGAATTTCCTTTCCTTTAAGGAAAGTCATAAAATTTTTTGATTCAAACATTTTTCTGCACATTTCCCACCTTAATCACCTCTGTATCTCTCATCGAGAACCACTGATCTGCAGAGACCCAGGAGGAAACACTATACCCCCTCATCAGAATACATAGTATTACACTGGGTATAATGGAAAGCTTAAAGGAAATACAGTTAAATCACATGTGAATTCTGAGGAAGCATGTGCCTCTAACCAACCTTGTGAATTCTCTACCTTACAAGTAAGAACTAAAATGCTTATTAGAAAATTATGGAGAATATTTGAAGAGCTTCAGTTCAGTTCAGTCGCTCAGTTGTGTCCGACTCTTTGCGACCCCATGAATTGCAGCACGCCAGGCCTCCCTGTGCATCACCAACTCACAGAGTTCACCTAAACTCATGCCCATCGAATCAGTGATGCTATCCAGCCATCTCATTCTCTGTCATCCCCTTCTCCTTCTGCCCCTAATCCCTCCCAGCATCAGGGTCTTTTCCAATGAGTCATCTCTTCGCATGAGGTGGCCAAAGTATCGAAGTTTCAGCTTCAGGATCAGTCCTCCCAATGAACACCCAGGACTGATCTCCTTTAGGATGGACTGGTTGAATCTTCTTGCAGTCCAAGGGACTCTCAAGAGTCTTGTCCAACACCACAGTTCAAAAGCATCAATTCTTCAGCACTCAGCCTTCTTCACAGTCCAACTCTCACATCCATACATGACCACAGGAAAAACCATAGCCTTGACTAGATGGACCTTTGTTGGCAAAGTAATGTGTCTGCTTTTCAACATGCTATCTAAGTTGGTCATAACTTTCCTTCCAAGGAGTAAGCGTCTTTTAATTTCATGGCTGCAATCACCGTCTGCAGTGATTTTGGAGCCCCCAAAAATAAAGTCTGACACTGATTCCACTGTTTCCCCACCTAATTCCCATTAAGTGAGGGGACCAGATGCCATGATCTTCGTTTTCTGAATGTTGAGCTTTAAGCCAACTTTTTTGCTCTCCTCTTTCACTTTCATCGAGGCTTTTTAGTTCCTCTTCACTTTCTGCCATAAGGGTGGTATCATCTGCATATCTGAGGTGACTGATATTTCTCCTTGCAATCTTGATTCCANAGCCAACTTTTTCACTCTCCTCTTTCACTTTAATCAAGAGGCTCTTTAGTTCTTCTTCCCTTTCTGCCATAAGGATGGTGTCATCTGCATATCTGAGGTGACTGATATTTCTCCTTGCAATCTTGATTCCAGCTTGTGCTTCTTCTAGCCCAGCATTTCTCATGATGTACTCTGCATACAAGTTAAATAAGCAGGATGACAGTATACAGCTTTGACGTAATCCTTTTCCTATTTGGAACCAGTCTGTTGTTCCATGCCCAGTTCTAACTGTGACTTCCTGACCTGCACACAGGTTTCTCAAGAGGAAGGTCAGGTGGTCAGGTATTCCCATCTCTTTCAGAATTTTGAACAGTTTATTTTGATCCACACAGTCAAAGGCTTTGGCATAGTCAGTAGAGCAGAAATAGATGTTTTTCTGGAACTCTCTTNGTCTATTGTTTCATGTCCTGTTTGAAACCAGTCTATTGTTGTTTCTTGACCTGCATATAGGTTTCTCAAGAGGCAGGTCAGGTGGTCTGGTATTCCCATCTCTTGAAGAATTTTCCACAGTTTATTGTGATCCACACAGTCAAAGGCTTTGGCGTAGTCAGTAAAGCAGAAATAGATGTTTTTCTGGAACTCTCTTGCTTTTTCGATGATCCAGCAGATGTTGGCAATTTGATCTCTGGTTCCTCTGCCTTTCCTAAAACCAGCTTGAACATCTGGAAGTTCACGGTTCACGTATTGCTGAAGCCTGGCTTGGAGAATTTTGAGCATGACTTTACTAGCGTGTGAGATGAGTGCAATTGTGTAGTAGTTTGAGCATTCTTCGGCATTGCCTTTCTAATCTTACACTGAAGTTATTTTCAGATTTTTTCCCCCTGTATCTTTCAAACTGTTAGATTTATGTCAAAACCAAGATAAGGAGTAAGTGCTAGCTTAGAAAGCCATTTGGACATCTTTTTTGTTTGTTTTTTTGTGTCTCTTTCAATCCGTGGTGTTTTCGTTCTATCCTTTTTTCTCTTCTTTTCTTTGAATTTGCTAGCTTTTATCTGTTTGCCAGGATTTCAGGCTAAGAGATCTATTACAGAAAATGGGCTTTGGATTTGAGCTTATACGTATTATGAAACATAATGGTATTGAGGGACTGACTATAGGGAAGTGAAGAAAGATGATGGCAATACATTTTTGTTTTTCTTTTTTCTTCTCCCTAGCGTTCCCGTCCACTCTCCGCCAGTGATGCGGAAATGAAAAACCTTGTGGGCTCAGCTCGGGAGAAGGTGCCGGGGAAGTTAGGTGGTTCTGTGCTTGGTCTGTCAATGGAGGAGGTAAAGATGACTCCATTTCAGGCCTTTGTGGGTTAACATAGGGTTCAGTGAAAATTAGTGATTCATAATATTCATGACAGTCCTGTCTTACACTGAACATGGGAGATATAGCCTCTCAAAAAACAGCATCTTAAATGGGATTAATTTTTTCCTTCATGCCTCTTGCATATTCTCGGGTCATAACTCTGTCCTGTAACCACATAGATTACATTTATCAAAATAGGTGTTCATTTTATTTTCTCTTCCTCCATGTAGATCAAAGTTTTACGGAGGGTGAAGGAAGAGAATGATCGGAGAGGTGGATTTATTCGCATATTCCCTACATCAGAGACATGGGAAATATATGGGTGAGGTGACTACCTTTTTTTTTTTTTAATCTGTACTTCAGGTCCAGAGAATTGAATTAATTGTGACATGGTATCATCAGTGCTCTCCACTTGGTGCTTTTCTTATTTTAATTATTTGCAACAGTATTAATGTTACTCCACCGGAGAACTAAAGTTTTAATGACAATTTAGTCTGCTTGTGCATCATTCCTCCCTTTTTGCTAGTTAGTTCCCTGCTTCCTTCCTTACTAGCCCTCTAACCCAGAGTCAGATGTTGTCCTAAATTTTGTGGTTATTATTACCTTGATTTGAAAAAAAATCTTTTTACCTTCTGTATGTGTACATAAACAATATACTGTTTATTTTTAATCATTGTTGAGATCAAGTTTTCATGCAAGAAAATACATCCATTTTATTTTTTAAGTTTGGTGATGAATTTTGACAAATATAGCTATCAATTTAATCACCACAGTCAAGATACAGAACATTTACATTACCTCCAGTGGCCTCGCAGGCTCCTTCACAGTCAGTGCCTCGCCTTACCCTGAGCCTCAAATAGCTACTGATTTGCTTTTTATAGCACTATAGTTTTTCTAGAATTTTATACAAAGAGAATCATATAGTATATATTTTTTGAGGTCTGCATTCTTTTGTTTGGCGTAATTTTGAGAATTGTCCATGCTGTGTGAAACAGTGGCAGTTCATTCCTTGTTATTGTTACACACCATTTCGTTGTATGAATATAGCATAGTTTATCTCCTCACCTTTGTGGAACACTTGGATTGTGTCCAGTTTGGGGCTGTTGTGAAGAAAGCTGCTATTACAGACAGTCACGTGCAAGTCTGTGTGTGGATATATGATTTTGTGTTTCTTGAATAAATACCTAGGGGTGGAGTAGGTGGGTCATATGATAAGGGATAAGAGAAAGAACCGTTTTACATTTTACCAGTGATGTGTGGGAGTTCCACTGGCTTCCTGTCCTTGCTAGCAATTGGTATTGTCAAGCTTTTTAAATTTTAGTCATTCTAGTGTGTGTATGTTTGTGTGTGTGTGTGTGTAGTGTTTCTGTGTAGTTTTAATTTGTTTTTTGTCTGATGAACAATGATATTGAGCATTCATGTGCTATTGGCCATTTTTGTATCTTTCTTTCTTCATTTTAAATTTTAAGATTTTTATTTTTTTACTTCTGTGTTATAAAGGACTCTTGATATAAGTCCTTTCCCAGATATTTACATTGTGAATATTTCTCCAAGTCTGTAGCTAGCCTTTTTATTTTTATAACAGTGGCTTTCAAAGTACAGAAGTTTTACATGTTAATGAAATCCAGTTGACTAATTCTTTTTTAAGATTTTTGCATTTTGTGTTTTCTAAGGTTTTACCAACCCCAAGTTCACAGAGCCTTTTCTCTCGTTTTTTTCCTAGAAGTTTTATAATTTTGGCTTTTATATTTAGGTCTATGATATGTATAGGCTTCCCTTGTTGCTCAGATGGTAAAGCATCTGCCTGCAATGCGGGAGACCCAGGTTTGATTCCTGGGTTGGGAAGATCCCCTGGAGAAGGAAATGGCAATCCACTCCAGCACTCTTGCCTAGAAAATCCCATGGACCGAGGAGCCTGATAGGCTACAGTCTATGGGGTCGCAAAGAGTCCAACACGACTGAGCGACTTCACTTCACTTCACTTCACTTCATGGTATGTATTGATTCAATTTTTATGTATGGTGTGAGGTAAGGGTTGAAGTTCCTTCCATATGGATGTCCATTTGTTCCAGCACCATTTTTTGAAATTACCTTATTGAATTTAACTTGGCATCTTTGTTGAAAATTAATTGAAATATGTATGTATCTATTTCTAGACTTTACTCAGTTTCACTGATCTGCGTGTTTGTCTTAATATCTGTAGCTTTATACTTAGTCTTGAAATTAGGTAGTGTAAGTCTTCCAACTTTGTTCTTTTTCAGAAGTATTTTGACTATTTTGTGTCCCTTGTATTTCCAAAGAAATTTTAGAATTTTTTTGTCTGTTTCTATGCTGACTTTTGGTTGGCATTACCTTGAACATATAGATTAATTTTGGGAAAGTGGATTTTGGGAAGATCCCCTGGAGAAGGAAATGGCAATCCACTCCAGCACTCTTGCCTAGAAAATCCCATGGACCGAGGAGCCTGATAGGCTACAGTCTATGGGGTCGCAAAGAGTCCAACACGACTGAGCGACTTCACTTCACTTCACTTCACTTCATGATATGTATTGATTCAATTTTTATGTCTGGTGTGAGGTAAGGGTTGAAGTTCCTTCCATATGGATGTCCATTTGTTCCAGCACCATTTTTTGAAATTACCTTATTGAATTTAACTTGGCATCTTTGTTGAAAATTAATTGAAATATGTATGTATCTATTTCTAGACTTTACTCAGTTTCACTGATCTGCGTGTTTGTCTTAATATCTGTAGCTTTATACTTAGTCTTGAAATTAGGTAGTGTAAGTCTTCCAACTTTGTTCTTTTTCAGAAGTATTTTGACTATTTTGTGTCCCTTGTATTTCCAAAGAAATTTTAGAATTTTTTTGTCTGTTTCTATGCTGACTTTTGGTTGGCATTACCTTGAACATATAGATTAATTTTGGGAAAGTGGATTTTAACAGTTATTGAATTTTCCAAATCCATAAACATGATATATCTCACTTCCCTATTTGTTTAGGACTTCTTTGCTTTCTTTCTCTTAGCAGTGTTTTATGGTTTTCGGTGTAAATCTTGAACACATTAAACTTATTGCTTACTATTTCATGTACATGTTATTTTTAACAGCTTTGTTGAGTTGTAATTGATATACAATAAGATTCACATATTCAAAGTGTACTATTTCATAAAATAGCATGTGTATGCTGCTGCTGCTGCTGCTGCT
>SJYX01013864.1:0-47520 GCA_006410675.1 Oreotragus oreotragus | reverse complement strand
CATCTAAGAAATTTTTGCCTATCTCAAGTTTTCTTCTAGATATAGTTTTACGTTTTACATTTAAGTCTGATCCATTTTGAGTTAATTTTTGTATATGGTACAAGATATGGATCATAGTTCTTTTTCCTTCCAGATGGATATCCAGCAGTTTTTGCACCATTTTTTGAAAAGACTACCTTTTGTCCATTGAACTGTCTTTTCACTTTTGTGAAAAACCACTGTTTCTTTACTGTTTATTCTATTCCACTGATCTTTTTGTCTTTGTGCTAATTCAGTACCACACTGTCTTGATTACTGTAGCTTTATAAAAAATCTTGTTCTAACTTTGCTCTTTTTCCAGGTTGCTTTGGCTATTCTAGGTCATTTGCATTTCCATTTGGATTTTAGAATTAGTTTGTCAGTTTCCAAGAAAAAGCCTGCTTGGGATTTTGATTGGGATTGTATTGGCTCTCTAGATCAGTTTGAAGAGAATTGACATCTTAGCAATATTGAGTCTTCCAGCCCATGAACAAGGTATATTTGTCCATTTATTTAGGTCATCTTTAATTTTTCTCAGCAGTGTTTTGTGGTGTTCAATGTACAGATCTTTTACATTTTTTTTGTCAGATTTATTCCTACGTATTTAATATGTTTTGATTCGATTGTAACTGATTTTGTTTTTTTAATTTCAATGTCTGATTGTTTGTTGTTAGTATATAGGAATATAGTTGACTTTTCCATATTGATTGGAGCTTCCCTGATAGCTCAGCTGGTAGAGAATCCGCCTGCAATGTGGGAGACCTGGGTCCGATCGCTAGGTTGGGAAGATCCCCTGGAGAAGGGAAAGGCTACCCACTCCAGTATTCTGGCCTGGAGAATTCCATGGACTGTGCAGTCCATGGGGTCGCAAAGAGTTGGACGCGACGGAGCGACTTCCACTTTCACGTGTGTCCTGTAATCTTGCACTGCCTGGGGCTTCCCAGGTGGCGCTGGTGGTAAAGGACCTGCCTGGCAGTGCAGGAGATGTGAGAGATGAGGGTTTGATCCCTGGTTTGGAAAGCTCCCTTGGAGAAGGGCAATGGCAACCCACTCCAGTATTCTTACCTGGAGAATCCCTTAGACAGAGGAGCCTGACAGGCTACAGTCCATAGGTTTGCACAGAGTCGGACACAAGGGAAGCAACTTATCATGCACGCACACAACCTTGCTAAATTCACTTGTCAGTTATTGAAGGTTTTTGGAGATTCCATAGGATCTCCTACCTAGTTGAAAATATTGTCTGAGAATAAAGACAGTTTTCCTTCTTTCTTTCCAACCTGGATATGTTTTATTGCTTTATTCTTGCTTGATTTCATTGGCAAGAACCTCCAGCACAGTGTTGAGCAGGACCAGTGAGAGCAGACATCCCAGTCTGGTTTCTGTTCTTAGGGTAAGCATTCAGTCTTTCATTATTAAGTATGATGTTGCTGCTGCTGCTGCTAAGTTGCTTCAGTCGTGTCCAGCTCTGTGCGACTCCATAGATGGCAGCCCACCAGGCTCCCCCGTCCCTGGGATTCTCTAGGCAAGAACACTGGAATGGGTAAGTATGATGTTAGTGTTAGGTTTTTCGTAGATTCATTTCATCAGATTGAAGGAGTTCCCTTCTATTTCTCTTTTGCTAAGAGTTTTTATCAGAAATGGATGTTAGATTTTGCCAATTACTTTTTCTGCATCTCTTGACATAATGTTTTTTCTGTTTTGGTTTTTTAATATAGTGAATTACATCCATTTTTTAATGTTAAACTCAACATTGCTTTCCTGAAATAAACTCCATTTGGTCTGACATGTATCCTTTTTATAGACTTGAATTTGATTTACTAAAATGAGATTTTTACATCTTTGTTCATAAGAGATACTGATCTGTGATTTTATTATAATATATTTGGTTTCAGTATGAGGATAATGCTGGCCTCATAGAATAAGTTGGAGAGTGTTCTCATCTCTTCAGTTTTCTAGAAGAATTTATGGAGAATTGGTATTTTTTATTTCTTGAATGTTTGGTAGAATTCACTAATGGAGCCATCTGGACCAGAAATTCAATTTCAGTTTCTTTAACACATGCAGGGCTATTCAGATTATCTCCTTCTAGTTGAATGACCTTTGGTAGTTGGTATCTTTTCAAGCATTTGTCCATTTCATATATGTTGTGTTTGTAAGCACAAAATTATTCCTAATATTCACCTATCCTGTAGAATCTGCAGTGATGTTACTTCTCTCATTTCTGATATTGGTAATTTAATTCTTCTCTCTTTTTATCATATTCAGTCTGGCTAGAGGTTTGTCAATTTCATTGATCTTCTAAGAGGCCCAGTTTTTAGTTTCATTGTTTTCCATTTCTTATACATTGACTTCCTTTCTAATATTGTTTCCTTTCTGTAATTTACTAGGGGACTTCATTTGCTGTTCCCCACCTATGGGTAAGTATGATGTTAGTGTTAGGTTTTTCGTAGATTCATTTCATCAGATTGAAGGAGTTCCCTTCTATTTCTCTTTTGCTAAGAGTTTTTATCAGAAATGGATGTTAGATTTTGCCAATTACTTTTTCTGCATCTCTTGACATAATGTTTTTTCTGTTTTGGTTTTTTAATATAGTGAATTACATCCATTTTTTAATGTTAAACTCAACATTGCTTTCCTGAAATAAACTCCATTTGGTCTGACATGTATCCTTTTTATAGACTTGAATTTGATTTACTAAAATGAGATTTTTACATCTTTGTTCATAAGAGATACTGATCTGTGATTTTATTATAATATATTTGGTTTCAGTATGAGGATAATGCTGGCCTCATAGAATAAGTTGGAGAGTGTTCTCTTCTCTTCAGTTTTCTAGAAGAATTTATGGAGAATTGGTATTTTTTATTTCTTGAATGTTTGGTAGAATTCACTAATGGAGCCATCTGGACCAGAAATTCAATTTCAGTTTCTTTAACACATGCAGGGCTATTCAGATTATCTCCTTCTAGTTGAATGACCTTTGGTAGTTGGTATCTTTTCAAGCATTTGTCCATTTCATATGTTGTGTTTGTAAGCACAAAATTATTCCTAATATTCACCTATCCTGTAGAATCTGCAGTGATGTTACTTCTCTCATTTCTGATATTGGTAATTTAATTCTTCTCTCTTTTTATCATATTCAGTCTGGCTAGAGGTTTGTCAATTTCATTGATCTTCTAAGAGGCCCAGTTTTTAGTTTCATTGTTTTCCATTTCTTATACATTGACTTCCTTTCTAATATTGTTTCCTTTCTGTAATTTACTAGGGGACTTCATTTGCTGTTCCCCACCGCCCCACTCCCCCCACTTTCTCTAGATAGAAGCTGATGTCATTGATTTGAGACCTTTCTTCTTTTCTGTATGTGTTTAAGTGCTATAAATTTCCTACCAAGTACTGTTTTTGCAGAGTCCCATAAATTTTAATTGTTGTATTTTTTGTTTTTATTCTGTCTTTGGCCTGTGGACTATTTAGAAATGCGTTATTTAGTTTTCAGATATATGGATTTTTTCCTAGAGATTTTTCTGTTAATGATTTCCAATTTAATTCTTTTGTACTCAGAAAATGTACAAAAGATTTCAGCTTGTGTAAGCTGAATCTTTTAAAATGTACTGAGACTTGTTTTATGGTTTAGGATATGACTTGTCCTAGCAAACGTAACATGGACATTGAAAAGAATATACATCCTGCTCTTGCTGGGTGGAGTGTTCTATAAATGTCTGTTAGGTCAAAGTATCTTACAGTTCAGATGTTCTCTATTTTTATTAATTTTATCAGTCATCGAGAGTGTATGCTGAAATCTCCCATTGTCACTGAGACCTTGTCAGTTTCTCCTTTTGGCTCTGGCAGTTTCGCTTTTCGTGGCATCTGGAACTCTGTCATTAGGTGCCTCTGCAGTACATTTGTTATGTCTTCTTCATAAATTGACTTCTTTATTGCCATGAAATGTCCTTGTTTATCTTTGATAAAGCTGTTTGTCCACAAGTCTGTTTGTCTGCTTAATATACTGGCTTTAGCTTTCTTTTTTTTTTTCAAGTTGTGTAGTATAATGCTTTGACTTATGTCATGGAATGATTATCACAGTAAGTTTAGTGAACATCCATCAGCTTATAGAGACACAAAGTTAAACAGAGAAGAACTAAAAGTGAAACTAAAGAACTCCTAGGATTTACTCTCCTAACAGTTTTTATCTATAGCATATAGAAGTATTAATTCTTTTTACATGTTGTACAGTATAACCCTAGTACTTACTTATCTTATAACTGGAAACTTGTACCTTTTGACTGCCTTCACCAGTTTCTCCTCCCCTCACCCTTACCCATTCCAACTTTCTTACGACTAGTCTTTGCATGCCGTATCTTGTGTGTGTGTGTGTGTGTGTGTGTGTGTGTGTGTGTGTGTGTGTGTGTTACTTTTAATCTCTCTGCGTCTTTATAGCTAAAGTAGATTACTGTCAAAAAAAGGAAGTCCTGCCATTGTGGCAACATGGATAAACCTTGAGGGATAATGCTAGCTGAAATAAACCAGAACAGCAAATATTATATAATCTTATTCATATGTGGAATCTTGATTGGAAAAAAAAAGTAGAACTGATAGAAACAAAGAGTAGAATGAAAGTTGCCATGGGCTGGTATGGGGAAATGGGAGATGTTGATCAAAGGGCACAAATCAGTTTTAAGATGAATAAACTCTGGGAGTCTAATGTACAGCATGGTGATGTGATTGGGCTTAGATGTGCCACATTACTGTCTGTTTCATTTTTGTCTAATGTATTCTTTATTCCCTTTTTTTTTTCCTCCTGTCTTTTTTGGATTAATTCATTCATCCTGCTTCTTTGTTGTGCTTTTTAATAGTATGGTTGCTCTAGGGTGACAATATACATCTTTTACTTACCACAGTGCACCTTGAAATAATGTTACACTGTTTCATGTACAGTTGAGGAATTTTACAACCAGTATACCTCCATTCTTCCCTCCTGTCCTGTGGGCTGTTGTTGTCATGCATTTTATTTCTATTTAAGTTTTCAATACCATAGTGCTTTGGTTATTTTTGCTTTGAACAGTTTAAGGAAATTTAAATATGAGGGAAAGTCTCACAACTATGCATTTACTATCATTTCCATTGCCCTGCTTTATGTTGATCATGTTTTTATCTGACATCATTTGTCTTCCATCTGAAGAACTTTTAGGATTTATTTTAGTGCAATCGATTCTCTCCAGTGTTGTTTATCTGGAAGTCTATCTTATATTTTCAGTTTTGAAAGATTTTTTTCATTGGTTTTAGGGTTCTGGGCTGGCACTTTCCCCTGATGCGTCAGAAGTACAGTTCGGTCGTCGTTTGCCTTGCAGTTTTCCGGTTAGAAGCCTGCAGTAATTTTTACCTTGGTTCTCTGGTGCGTCATGTGGCTCTTTTTCTCAGCCTGCTTTTTAGGTGATTTCTTGATGACTGATTCTCAACAGTGTGATCACGGTCTCATTTTCCTCATGTTTCTTCTGCTTCAGATTCATTGAGTTTCTTGGTCTCTGGAGTTATAGTTCTCCTCAAATTTGGAAAACTTTTGGCCGTTATTTCCTCAAATTGTTTGTTTGTTTGTTTTTTCCGTTTCCCTCCTCTCCTTTCAGTACTATGGTTACATGGCTCTGTTCATTTTTTTAATATTCTTTTTCTTTCTTTGTTTTGGATGGTTTTCTTTCTCTGGTTCTCATTTCATTCATCTTTGAAGGAATTAAATCATCTGCAGTGTTAAATCTTCTATTAATTCTAACCAATGAAATGTTCATTTCACATATTTTATTTTTTACCTTTAGGACTACCATCTGTTTCTCTTTATATCTTCTTTTTCTCTTTTTAAAAATTATTTTCATGATTTCCTTAGACTCATGTGCATATATTATGTTTATAATAGCGGTTTTAAAATCTTGTTCTATTATCTCTGTCATTTCTGAATCTGTTTCTATTAACTGATTTTCCTTTTGTCAGTGAGTTGTATTTTTTCTGTTTCTGCATATGTACAGTGATTCTTTTAAAACTGAATGTTGTAATTGCACGTTGTAAATGTTGTATGGTTGTGTTTGGGTTTTATTGCTTCTTTAAAGCCTGTTGAAAGTTTTTTTAAGGCTAGACACTTAAGTTACTTGTAGATCAGCTTAATCTTTTTCAGGCTCATTTAAAAGTGTTTTTATGGTTTGTTTAGAATAGCTTTTTGTCTAGGTCTAGGATAATTCCACTACCGAAGGCACTTTGGGGGTGTCTGTTAAATGACCCCCATGTTCAGTGAGATCTCTCCATTCTGGCGGGTGGGAACTCAGATCAGTTGCAGCCTTGTATGAACTCTGCAAAGTATTCAGCTTGCACTTTCTCCTAATTTCTTTACTCTGACAGTTGCTCCTAGCACAGCCTGTGCACTTTTCACCCTGTGCCTGAGTAGATCTGAATTCATCCAAAGATTCACAGGGTCCTTTGTGATGATTTTTTTGTTTGTTTGTTTTGATTTCTTCTTAATGTATAGCTTCTTCCTCTCCAGGACTTTGCTCTGAAAATTCTAGCACTTTTAGAACTTTGATCTCTGTCTTCTCAATACAGAGACTCCGGATTTTCCTTGAATTCCTTCTCTTTCCACATTGTCTGGAATTGCCTCTAGGTAGGAAGGTGGAACAATCAGGGGGCGCCCTTCATTTATTTCCCCTTTCAGGTGTCACAGTCCTAAGCTGCCTATTCTTTCAAGTGTGCAAACAGTTGTTTCATATATTTTATGCACTTTTCTAGCTGTGTATGGTGACAGCGCAACTCTTACAGCAGTTATCATCTCATATGTAGAAACAGAATTCTGTTGCTTAGTTTGTATTGCTTTTGAACTTTTCTTTTAAAAATGGCGTGCTTTATGTATTCTTCCTTTTTTCATTCAGTATTATATTATTAAGGTTTATTTTGTTACCTGTAGCTTTTGAATTCATTCATTCTCTTTCAGTGCTTTGTTATATTCTTCTATGACTTTATATTGCCGTTAAATTTCCCATTCTCTTTTTGATGGTATTTGACAGCTTCCTGGTCTTTTTGCTGTTAAAGACAGCTGTGCTCTAAATATTATAATGTGTGTTTCCTGGGTATATATCTAGGAATGGAATGTATCTAGAGCAATAAGATAAGTGAATGTTCAACTTTAAAAGATAATGCTAAAAAAAGAAGGTAATGCTCAATTGTTTTCTGAGAAAAGTGAAAGAGAGCACCACGAATTTTAAACTAATTGAGTTACCTTCATGTAGCATGGAAAAGATGCACTTATCTGCTAACAAATATTCCTTTTTTTATTAATGTATGTTTATTGAATATCAGCAAGTATCTAGCAGTGTGCTTGGTGCTTTGAGTGTGAAACACGTGTTAGTTGGGATCTCTGTCCTTTGAGAGTTAGCAGTATGATTAGAGAGAATTTATTTATACATGTAATAGAAATAGCTCATATTTGTATTGCTCCTTGTAATTATAATGTACTTTATACACATCTTCCTGGTGGCTCAGATGGTAAAGAATCTGCCTGCAGTGCAGGAGACCCAGGTTCAATCCCTGGGTCAGGAAGATCCCCTGGAGAAGGAATGGCTACCCACTCCAGTACTCTCGCCTGGAGAACACCAGGGACAGAAGAGCCTGGTGGGCTACAGGCCATGGGGTCTTAAAGATTCAGACACGACAGAGTGACTGACACTCTCTCACTTACACACATCATTATTACTCCCATTTTAACGATAAGGAAAGTAAGGCTCAGTAAAAGAACGTGCCTTGCCCACGATCACACAGTGGGCCTTGATTCAGGTGTTTTGCCTCCAGATCCCACTTTTCGCTGCTGCATCATGCTGCTTTCCAAAAAGAGAAAGCTTGTTCTACGAGACAGCATTCGACAGGTCCCTCTGGTGTGCAGTGAGGGCGAAGGAGGAAGGCCAGAACAAGGGAGCCTCTGTAGACTTGCAGCAGTCCTCTCAGGGAAGGCTTCGTGCAGGACGGTGGACTTGAGCTGCTTCCTGAAGGGTGGATTATGGATAAGTAAAGAGGGTGTGAGGAGAGGGTGTCCAGACAGAGGCAAAAGTGTCAGTGGGAGGTGCGGTATGAGAGGGCTGTAGGAGACTTGTCTGGACTTTAGGACCCCTGCTGGGGAACTGTGAGGAGAAAGGGTGACTGAACGGATGGTACAGATGACCCAGCTTTTGAAATCTTGAAAGAGAAAGTATATGCTTCTTGCAGTTGGCATCACGGAGCCACTGAAGCCTCTGGAGAAGTAAGATGATTGAAACAATCTGTCAGTATTTTCATGCCCTTTATGCATCTTCCGTTCCCAGTTTTATCTGACCTCTTTTCTAGCTATCTGTGATTTTTGGTGGTGGTTTCGTTTTTGTTTTCCAGTTTTATTTTCTGAATCTAGTATACAAGCTTTTATTGATCCAAGAAATCCTTCCTTTTCTTCCTTTTTATTTTCTTATTATTAAGTCATCTATATTCTTTTCTTTCATTGTATTTTCTGCTATTCTAGTTTTTTTTTATCATTTTGAGCAAGTGTCTCCTCCTTTGTCACGTTAGAGACTATATATATATATTTAGAAAACCTGTCACTTTTGTGCTTGATTTGTGTTTTATTTCTATATTTTTCCTCTTCAGCTAAGCTTTAAGAAATAACCAGTTCCCTTCTTTGTCTTTTAGGTCCTACCTTGAACACAAGACCTCCATGAACTATATGCTGGCAACACGTCTCTTTCAAGACAGGTGGAGATTTGCTAATCTTATAAATTTCGTAGGACTAGATCACAAAATTAACAGAAAGTAAATGCAAATGAAGCAAAGAGGTTTTATGAAAGTCTTCAGGAATATTTGATAGAAAGAGCTTTATGGAAAACACAGCATAAAACCTCATTTTTTTTTTAGAACTCATTAACTCTTAGCACTTTGTAATATTTCTAGACGCTACAGATTAAACTGTAAAAACCTTAACACATATCCTAAAATTTTTCCTCCTTAAAGGAAGGCCCTTTCTCAGTGCCTTTTTGCTTTAGACACACTTACCACAGACAAGATTATCTTTCTAGACTAGAGGAGACTAAAAGGATCAGATTAGAAAAGCTACAGGAGAGGTAATTCACAAAATAAATACAGTGAGAGTTGTAAGAAAGGACAACTGATAACCTCAATACAAGGGAAAATAGGGCAGCAATGATGGAGAACAGACGCCGAAATTCAAAGAGCACAGCAGTCAGGGACTCAGTCCCACATGCTTCCGTTGCCCCTGAGACATGACTGCATTGCAGTACAGTTCAGTAATTGACCAACAAGGAGCCGTAGGTATTTAAAGAAGTCTGTATTATTTTCAAGGTATGTGTGCTTTTTACATGGGATTCTTAAAAAGAGATATCCCGATTTTGAAATCGGGATATCTCTTATCATTATCCATCATCAGAAACTGTATAGGATTTCCAGTTTCTCTCTGTAAATTTGTGGTTATTACCATTGATTAAGTAATTACACTGTGTAGCTTCCAGTGAAAGAGATCTTGAGGTTTACTTGGACTATGGAGAAACTCAGTTCTTTATATATAACCTGGTCCCAGTTCCCTACCTGCTACCTCCTCCCTGGAAATTTTTACAAGCCTTCTTTATTGTTCCGATTCAGACACTATAGTAAGATTTGTTCTGGTGTGTTACTTTTCAGTATTTTGCTTTTCCAGTGGATGAATCCTTTCAGTCTGAAGGTTTAAGTCTTTTATACTGTGACAAATATTCCCTGTATTCTGTCTTTCCTAGGGACCATCTGTTAGATGAAATTTGGATCTTGTGCTATATCCTCCGTATTTCTTTACATTTTTTTTCATACTTTTGATCTCATTGTCTCTTAGCTTTAAATTCTTGGAGATTTTTTGAACTTTGTCTTCTAAAAATTCTACATTGATCTTTAGCCTTACCTATCTTGTTACTCAGTACCAGCACTGAAGAGGATTGTTTGATCTACTTCTTTTTATTTTGGCAGGTACGATTTGAACATCCAACAACTGTTTTTGCTTTCTGACTAGTTTTCATAGTTTATGGATGTAATATTAAATTGGTTGTGGTACGAGTTCCAATGTGGAGGAGGTAGGGAGTTTCCCCTACAGCACCAAGCAATTGCAACCTGCTGTTGTCGAGAATTCAGTTTAGTTCTGACACCATCTACCTGGAGATCAGCGTCAGATTCCAGTTTAATGGTCCTGTCCTACAAGATTCTACACCCCCCACCCCCACCCCTGCAATCCCCACACCTTACATTAGATGCTAATCACAGCCCAGGTTGTTACCTTTATTTTTGACCTACTGGCTGCATATAAGAGATTTCCATGACCCCTTCTGTGGGGGAGATATTCAGAAGAATATTCAACTCATTGGATCACCAGTTTATTATAAAAGGGAATATATAGCTCATGAACAGTCAGATGGAAAAGACACTTAGGGCCCCCTCCAGATGCACCATTCTCCCCACTTCTCCACAAGCTCAGCAACTTGGAAGCTCTCTGAACCCCATACTGCAAGGTTTTTATGGGGGCCGCATGGCATACCTGTGATTGGTTAAATCATCGACTGTTGGTAACTGAACTCTATCTCTAGCCCCTCTCCCCTCCCAGAAAGTCAGGGGGATGAGACTGAAAGCTTCAACCCTCTCATCACAGGGTTGATTCCTCTGGTGACCAGCCCCCATCCTGAAGTGATCCAAGGACTTTCTAAAAGTCACCTCATTAGCATGACAAACGATGCCTTTACCACTCATCACTTAGACATTTTAAGGGTTTTAGGACCTCTGTGCCAGAAACAGGGATGAACACCAAGTAAGTATATATATTTCTCACCATAAATCACAGTATTATAAGTATGTTTTTTTACTCTCTCTAGCATAATTATTGAAAGTTCTGTTTTTTGCACTATTTTGAATTCTTCTGGATTATTTCTCCTTGTTTATCTCATCCTTTCTAGTTTATGCTCTTATATTTCCTGAAACATCTGGTGATTTCTAATTGCCCAGTCATATTTATAAGTAATGGACTGTTTGTTTACGATTGGTAATTTGCCTGAGTTTCCTTAAAGGTTGTGTCAGTCTGTTTGGAGTCTATGCTTGAGGCTTGATTGCTCTGTAATTGAGCTTCTTAGGAGGGAGAAGAAAGGTAGAATAGGCAATCTGGAAGCCACTACCAAAATTAGGAAGATTGTTTCCGGGGAGAGCATAACAATGAAAACATTTGACATATAATAATACATGTGCTTTTTTTATTAACACATTCAATAATATGTTAATAGTAGTAGGCCTAGCAGTGGGTCTAATAACCACCATAATTTAAAAAGCGTGGTAAGTGTTGGCAATATTTTGAGACCCCCTAAAGTAACATGAAAAAAATGTGTTAATTCTTTTGGTAACAAAATCACACTTATACTACTGCAGATGATCCCCTACATGTGTATGAAGCTAAATTTCTGTTAGAGGATTAGTTTTTTTTTTCCATCCAATTGATATCCTCCTTGACTTCTTTCTTTAGGCTCTTGTAGCAACTCCTGCTTATAAAGCATTCTAAAAACTTTGATTCAAAAGACATGAATTTCTGTTTAGCAAAGAAAGGCCCTTATGATTTACTCTTCCTATCTTTTTAGCCTAATCTCTGCTTTTCAGTACCACTCCATGGCCAATTAGACCATATCTACTGCTCTTTCATGCCTCCTTATCCTTACATTCCATTGGAATGCCCATACATTCCCTTGGATTGGCTTCAGTTTACCCTGAATTCTTTTTCTAGCTATGTCATTCATCCTCTTACCCAGGCTAGAAGGAAGTTCTCCCAGCCTTTCTTATCCCTCCATCGGATTTAGATCGCCATATTGTACATATTGTATTATAATTGTCAGTTAGTACTAACTACTCTGATCTACTTTCAAGTTGGCTTTTAAGAGTAGATACTTGGTTATATTCCTCTTTGACAGTATCAAAACTATCACGAAGCAGGCACACACACAAACATGCATTAAAAAAATGAAAATGTTTGTTGCAAGCCTTACATCTTCCATTAAATCTGTTCTCTTCAATCTGAATTCATGTTTTCGCTCTTGCAAATCCTATTATATTATTGTCAGAACTACTTTCAAACTAATTATCTAATTATTTCATTTCATAATTGGTTCATTTTGTTTGCCTTCCCTGCCCTCCCGCTTCATGCTCCACTCACCCATCCTGCCCTGGCAAACAGTGTCTTACCTGCTGTCTCATGGCATGACAATGGTTTTAACTTTGGCTGTATTTTAGTAACATCATATTTGTGCCACATGTGCGTACTAGGCCGTTTCAGTTGTGTCCGACTCTTTGCAACCCCTTAGACTGTAGCCCACCAGGCTCCTCTGTCCCTGGGATTCTCTAGGCAAGAATACTGGAGTAGGTTGCCATGCCCTTCTCCAGGGGACCTTCCTGACCCAGGGATTGAACCTGTGTCTCCTGCAGCTCCCGCATTGCAGATAAATTCTTTACTTCTGAGCCACTGGGGAAGCCCATTTGTGCCCTAGCCAATCCCAAACTGAAGTCTTGTACTTATTAAAAAGCCACCCCAGTGACTGTCATGTGAATTCATGATTGCAAATTACAGAGAAAAACCATTATCTGATTTTAAAAAGTTAAAATAATTTTGAGACTTTCTGATAAGTTGACAGTTTTAGAACACTGGCACAGATAGAAGACATGGGGAGGAAAAGATAAAATGTTTTGGTGGAGACAGATTTTTCAGTTGACTTTTTTCTATAGATAGAATATCTTGATATTGATTGCATCTGTCTCTTTTTTAAAAGATCAATACCATAGGTTACATGTTGTATGATTGCATTTATGTAACCATTTTGAAATGATAAAATTTTAGAATGGAGAACAGATGAAGCCAGAAGTTAGGTAAAAAGTGTATGCTTATAAAAGGGCAACATAAAGGATCCAGTGGTGATGGGGTTGTTCAGTATCTTGTCTGTGGATACATGAACCTACACAGTGATAAGATTGTACCAAACTACATATACACACATTCACAAATGAGTACAAGTAAAGCTGGGGAATTTTTTTTTAAAGTGTGTCAAGTGAAAGGAAATTGAATGAAAAACAGAAGCCAGTTTAAATGTGAATGATACTTACTTCCTGTGGTTAGAGCCCAACTCTAGTTTAGAAACAATGAGGAACATCTCTTTTTTAAAGAGACTGTTTTTTAATTGTGGAAAATCTATTTATCATGAGCATCTTTTCTGAACCCCCATGAGAACTGAGATGGACTTCTTTCCCTAATATAGTTCAGTGCAAGTAGAAAGAGTCCTGAAGTCTGAGACCAAAATTGTGGGTTCAGATTTAAACTGTTTAAAGCTTTGACATTGAGCTTGTCACCAAATGGTCTTATCCTGCTCATTTTTATAAACAGGGCTCATATTGTTATTGTGAATAGTAAGTGTGATTAGATTTGTGGCTATATGTACAAATGCAAGTAATTGTTAGAATTTTTCTCTAGAATTCATTTGTCCTCTATCTTTTGTTTTTTTTATTGATCTTCCCTAAAGGTTATGGTACTCTGTTCTTTTCTGAGCATGTTCTCAATTCATCTCTCTGCTTCTACCCCAAGATGCCTTCCCTGGCATAATTCCATGTTGAAGCTCTGTAGTATAAATCTCAGGAGTGAGTGTTTGTGTGAGTGTGAATTCAGGAGAGAGTATCTGTGTAGTGCTCTAACCCACTTGTCCTTTCTACTCCTGTAGGGGAAACCCAAGAAGAAGCTTATTGACAGGAAGAACACGGTAACTGATTTTTAAAAGTTGAGAAATTCTTTCCCTGTGCATCATATGTGGCCATGCACAGACTAAGCATACTTTACATAACCATTTTCAGTATTGAAGCACTATTCTGCGGCAAACTTTTTACAAACTAAGTTTGGGATTCATATTTTTAAACTACAAATATGTCATTTCAATGATAGGAGTTGTGTTTGGCTATGTGAGAGAGCCCAAAGTCTTAGTGAGATTTCAAGATCAATCTCAGGCTAAATTGAAAGAAAAGGTTATGTTTTGGCCTTGACATACCTGGGGCATACAGGTATGGGACTTTGTACCATATAGGACTGAGCAGAACTACTTCCTGTTTGCCTTGGAACTAGAAGTGTGCAAAATATCTGTGGCTGTTAATTTTGGCAGAAGAGAGGAAGGTCTTAGAAGAATGACTGGGATGGCTTTGCCCAACTGAAAACTGCAGCCAGAATAAGAACTCTTAACCCTAATACATACCCTCTGGTTTGAGAGATTGCATACATCCCCTTTGTGCTGTTTCTCTTCAAAAAGCACAATGATAATAAGAAAGAAACACCTATATTTAGCTTTTTCTTTTGCATTTAAGAATTTAAGTTTGGTTTTCTCATCCAAATCTTTTGAAGCATAAATCTGATTTTTCTTNCCTCTGGTTTGAGAGATTGCATACATCCCCTTTGTGCTGTTTCTCTTCAAAAAGCACAATGATAATAAGAAAGAAACACCTATATTTAGCTTTTTCTTTTGCATTTAAGAATTTAAGTTTGGTTTTCTCATCCAAATCTTTTGAAGCATAAATCTGATTTTTCTTTAAAGGAGGAAAATATGATTGCCATTTAATTTAGGGAAAACTGAGAAAAATAAACTTTTATAGTTTGTTTTTAAATGAAAGTCATGCTTAGCTTATAAATTTTCTCCAGTTATTAGTCAAGGAATACATTTCATAGATATACTACTGTCAGTTTGGAAATTAGGGGAAAAAAACTTCAACAACAAGAATATTTATTTAAACGTTGGTGGGTTTTGTTCTTTCTTTAGGACATTTTATGTGCTATCAATACTGGTTTTCTGGTAGTATATAAGCAAATAAAAGGTAGCAAATGAAAACCTTACGCTGAAGCATGAAACAAATCTTAATTCATTTAAAAAAAGTAAAATTATTAAGAGTATGTTCTTTGACTGCAATGAAATTAGAAATTAATAACAATAGAAAATATCCAAATATTTTGGAATTAAACACATTTCTAACTAATCCATGGGTCAAGGAAGAACTCATGAGGAAAATTCAAAACGATCATAAAAATAGAACATTAAAATGTGTGAGATGCAGCTAAAGTACTATTTGCTTGTGTGTGTGTGTGTGTGAGGGGGGCATGTGATTTATAACTTTAATACTTGTACTAGGAAACAGAGGACTAGATCACTGATCTAATGGTCAATTTCATGAAACTAGGAAAACAGAAGTGACCAAAAGTAAGTGGAAGAAAGGAAATGATAAAGGGCAGATAAATTAAATACAAGACAAACAATAAAGAAAATTAATAAAAATCCAATAACAGAATTGATAAACTCTTAAGTAGATTTATCTAGAAAAAAAGAGAAAACACTGATTACCAATTTCAGATACTAAAGTAGGGCTATCACTATAGAGTCTACAGACATAAAAAGGATATTATGGGAATATTATTAGCAAACTTATTTCACTACTTAGACAACCTGAATGAAATGTCTGAATTCCCTGTGGGGAGAGAACTCTCAGTAAAACTGATACAAGCTGAAATAGAAATTTTGAATAGCCCTATGCTTAATCAGAATATTGAATTTATTAAAAAAAAAACCCAACTTTCCTATCAAGCACACTGCAAGTCACTTCACTGGTGAATTGTATCAATATTTGAGGAAGAACATATACCAGTCTTAAAGAAATTCTTCCCAAAGAAATAGGCAAAGATATATCCCAATTCATTTTATGATACCAGAAGAGTAAGGCAAGAAAACTTGACAAAAACATTTAAAAAAATTGTATCTACATGAACATAGACACAAAATTTCTTTAAAGAATAATAGCAAATAGAGTTGATTATTTTCCCCAGTAAGGCACAGTTGGTTTAAGGTTTGAGAATTAGTCAATTTAATTTACTATATATTAAATAAAGGGGAAAAAAACCCAATGATCATTTTATTAGCTGCAAAAAGACCCCAAACAACCCACATATGTTGAACTGGTAAAATTAAATACATGTTATGAGAAAAATTCTTAGTAAATCAGGCATAGAAGAGAACTTCAATCTGATAAAGGCCTTCTATGAAAAACCTGTTTCTAATGTCAAACTGAAATATTGATGGCTTTACCCCTCTGATTAGTAATTAGGCAAGATGTCTGCTCTTAGACCACTTGTATTTCCTTTATGGTAGAGTTCCTAAACAGTACAGTGAAACGAGGGATAGAAAAAGAAATAAGAGGTATATAGATTAGAAACAAAGAGGTTAAAGTCTTTCCCCTTTGATGACATGATCAGGTTAGTAGAAAATTCTAAGGCATATACAGAATGAGTATAAGAACTTACAAGTGCCCTTAGCAAGGTCTTGGGATATAAGGTCAAAATCTTAGGGATAAATTTTACAACTATGCTTAATATCTGTATATTAAAAGCTCCTTTCATGTTTGGGAGTTCGTGTACACCCGTGGCAGATTCATGTCAATGTATGCCAAAACCAATAGAGTACTGTAAAGTAAAATAAAGTAAAATGGAAGCTCTCAAAAAAAAAAAAAAAAAAAAAGCTCCTGAATGTTACTTAAAGAGACTAAAGAAGATCTAAATAAGTACAGTGATAAGTCACGTTCATGGTTTAGAAAACTTAATATTGTAAGTATTCATTCTCCACAAAATGATATAAAGAATATTGTAGTAATTTTTTTTGTAGAAATTGACCAACTGTTTTTTTTTCCAGTGTATATAAAAATGCAGAGGAGTTAGAATATCCAAAGTCTTGAAAAAAGACCTAAAGTACCTGACTTAAAGGAATATTATGCTGTAGTAATGAAAACTTACAAATTTATCAGTGAAACAGAATAAAAAGCCCAGAAATGGTCCCTTATGACTTTAAACAAGAGGCCTAAAGTAATCCAATGGGGAAAGGAATCTTGGAAACTTTTTAACAGATGGGGCTGAAACTGGATGTTGTATTTTAAAAAATGAACCTCAACCACTATTGCCCACAAAAATTATAGGTGATTCATAGAGATATACATTAAAAAGTATTGTTATAAACTTTGTGAGTGAAAATATCTTTGTAACTTTGGGCTTGGCGGAAGTTTTTAGATATGACACAGAAAGCAGTAAGCAAAAAGGATGGTAAGTTAAATTTCCTCAATATTAAACATTTTGTTTATTAAAAACAGTTTTAAGAAAATTATTAGGCAAGCCATAGTTTTGATCCATCTCAAAAATCATACTATATGATTCTAATTTTATGAAGTTCTAGGACAGGTAAATCCAAAGTGTGATGAAAAAATTCAGAACAGTTTCCTTGAGGAGTATGAGGGAGGGGTTTACTAGGAAGGGATGTGAGGACTTTCTGAGGGGGTAGAATGTTAGAATTTGGGTTGCATAGCTCTAGGTCTCATCAGATGGACATATGGACATTTAGTGAAAGTGAAGTCACTCAGTCGTGTCCGAATCTTTGTGACCCCATGGACTGTAGCCTACCAGGCTCCTCAGTCCATGGGATTTTCCAGGCAATAGTCCTGGAGTGGATTGCCATTTCCTTCTCCAGGGGATCTTCCCAATCCAGGGATCGAACCCAGGTCTCCCGCATTGTAGACAGACGCTTTACCGTCTAAGCCACAAGGGAAGTCCCATATAGACATTTAATATTTGGATATTTTACTGTATATTATTTTTAGGTTACAGAAAAGAGAAGGGAAAAAAGTTCAAAGCCCTATAAAGCAAATATTGACCTCTAGATCCCAATAATTTCATCATTTAAGTGTTTAGGAGTGAAGTGCACTGATGTCTTTGTGCAACTTTGAAATGCTTAAAAAATTAAGTGGATTGATATTTGGATAGAAAAAGAGAAGATTAAATATATATGTGATGAAATAAATATATAAAATATTCCTTGTAGAAACTGGCCAGTGGGTATATGGATGTTCACTGTATAATTCTGTTTAAATATTTCATAAAATGTTAGAAAGATAAAAGGAAATAGATGTAGATAAAAGCTATTACAATTTATTTATAAGGAGTTCAGTTGTTTATTAAATCAGAAGTATTTATAGTATGTTGGGTGTATGCTGAGCTGTCTCAGAAGTGTCACTGACCAGTGAGAAAAGACAGGCATGGGCCTGGCCCTCAGAGAACTGTACGTACAGTTCTGTTTCTTCCCCCTACCTCCCTACTGCCATGCCTTGTAATAGTGGTGATTTGTATGTCTGTTCAGGGTTCCTTAGAAGCTTATAGTTGTTATTTTAGACATCAGATTTGTTTTATTTTCTTTATTATTTAATTATCTAAAACCATTTTCACAACTGTGTGAAGAGGGGCGTGGGCTAACATTCAGTTGTTGAGATTATGATAAACTGGGGTTGAACAATTTTTTACAAGTTTATTACTTTGCTTCCCGTTTCTGCCCCTAGTGTCAGGACATTACAAGTTCTTAGCTCAATTTCCTGCCCTAGAGAGGAGGCCTTCAAAATATTTATGTCCAGACCATCCAACCAGAAATCCCTAGAAGTCTTAACTAGACCAAAAGACACAGCCTTTCCATCATACTCAGGGACTGAAAACTCCTAGGGGAATGACGATGAATTATGACCTCAAAGTGGTCCTCAACCTTTTGGTACCAGGGACGGATTTGGGGGAAGATGATTTTTCCGTAGGTGGGATAGAGGAGATTGTTTGGGGATGATTTTGGTTGCTTTGCATTTATTATGCACTTTCCATTGTTATTATGTCGGCCCCACCCCAGATCGTCAGGCATTAGATCCCCGAGACTGGGGAGCCCTGTTCTAAAGAGTTCACAAGAGAGAGAGTTCAGAGTCAGCCAGTTAGATCTTGAGTTCTGGGTGCACAGCATTAGCTGCCTGCTTTCCAGCACTAATGTGGATACGTCTTTTCTGACTTGGTGACCCATGAACCCTGTCTCTCTTTGGTGACCTGGATTTCTCTGCCTGTCCTATACTCTGCCCGGTCCTTGTCTGGAGGGCTGATGATGCCTGTCACTTCCCTAATTTTATGACTTTCCTGATGCCTAGTGTAGCTTTGGCCGTCCCTCTCCCCATCCATGACCTGATTGAATTTGGCATTGTCCCCCACCTGCTGCCTCCCCTTGTCCGTGCCTCTCACCCTAACTCCTGACCTGTGCTCAACAGCTGGGGGGGCCCTGCCACCTCTCCCCAGCTCCTCCCGTCACGCGGTGTGCTCCGAGGGAGACGTCCCTCCTGTTGGGGTGTTTGAGACTTGATGCGTCCTGAGGTCATAGTGACTTTTCACAAGGACGCTCTCTGCCCGTGAGTCTCATTCAGGTCTGTGCTGCGCTCATCACAGATTATCGGCTCTTCTTCTCCTCAGCAGCTGCTGAATCTGTATTCATTAAATACTGCCTACTTCAAAAGAATGTCTGTATCATTCTGAGTTATAAAGAATAAATAATAAGTGCACCTCTGGCCGTCCCTCAGCTTAAGAACTGAAGTGTCGCCAGTATGTCACGTCATTCTAGGCTTGGGTGTTGGTAGCACTTTATGGCCTCTGCACTGAATAGTAAGCCCGTATTGTTGGGTAGATTAAAAATGCTTAACCATTGTCTTCAGACATATTTTTGTTCACAACATATAACAAATTCAGATAGGCCATTAGTGAAATTTTAACGTAGATTCCAGTATTCCCATTTATCGGCCAGACATTTCAGAACTCACTAGAGTAACCATGCCTGGTCTGACATCATGACAGAGTTCTTGGAATAAAAGAGCTTCCTGAAAGTTCTAACCGCCATGTTTTTCCTCACAGCATGATAACTGACGGAGCACCGGAACTGAAGGTAGAGAGCATGAATTCAAGGGCCAAGCTGCACGCTGCTCTCTATGAGAGGAAGCTCCTGTCTCTGGAGGTGCGCAGACGTAGACGACGGAGTGGCAGACTAAGGGCAATGAGGCCCAAATACCCAGGTACCTGCCGGGGAGCCTTCACCGAGCCCCAGCATCTGTGTCCTGTCAGACTGACGTAGTCAGCTTCTTAACTAGTACTTAGCGAATCAGGACTCTCCTGATCACATCCGCTTACTTTTTTTTTTGATATATATATTCTTTTCCTCTGAAACTCATTTCAAAAAAATCAGTGTTTTTAACCTTCCGTTCTATGATATTTGTATTGAAGACTGTCTGAAGCACACACATGTTGCCTTTTGCTCTTATTCCAGCATCGTTTCGGTACCTGATACTTAGCTTAAGTTCAGTGGAACCCCTGGGCATTGTTATTTGGGGTTTTCATGATCAGGTATGAAGTCCAATTTATCCTTTGGTATTTGCTGAATGGTGTAAGTATTTGAAACACAAACAGAAACGGGGGAATTTCTTTCTCTCCCAGAATCTCCCATGTTATAGATCTGTTTGTCACTGACAAGTTGACTTCTCTTTCTCCCTCCTCCTCTTGTTTGTTGAGTGCCTGTGTCAGCCACATTAGTCACTGCAGTTTCACTGACAAATAAAAAAAGCTGTGGCCCTTGTCCTCCAAAGACCTGCCAAAGCAGTGAAGGAGAAGGAGAATGGATAAACACAGGATGGGAAGATATTCCCCTGCTCTGTGTACCGCCATGAAAAGCATCTCTCTAAAAACTTATAACACGCTGTAGAGATCGCTAAAAAGTTTTCTGCCTAGAGATGTGAGAGAGCCATTGGTATTGTGATGAGAAAGATAATCTCTAATGAAGATCATTAGTAGGATCTTAGAAGGTATAAGATTAGAGAGGGACATGTGTATGCTGTTAACTTTGTGCATTATTTGCCATCTGATTTAGAAATGGGTTTTTACTAAAAGGATAAAAGGAAGGTATTGGGAGAGAGGAAAATTTAATCCTTTTTTCAGCAACATTAGTGATTCTTCGCATTTAGTGATTACCCAACCAGCTGAAATGAATGTTAAAACTGAGACAGAGAGTGAAGAAGAGGAAGAAGTTGCATTAGACAATGAAGATGAAGAACAGGAAGCTTACCAGGAGGAGTCTGCTGCAGGGTCCCTTGGAGAAAATCAAGCCAAATATACACCCTCACTGACTGTTATGATAGAAAATTCACCCAAAGAAAATGCCATGAAGATTCCTGAGTGGAATAACAAAGGTGAACAGTGCTGCAAAATTAAAACTCAGGAGCCAGAGCCTAAATTTAACCTGATGCAGATCCTGCAAGATAATGGCAATCTTAGGTATGTATCTTTCCTAATTATTCTAGTAAAACCGAAAGCAGGTCGTTTGTACTGTGCACCAGGATATTTTGCTGGTGGCTTTGTAGCCATTTTTCATTTTTTATGGACAGGATTCCTGTGAATTAATGAATATGATTTGATATTATTGTTATCAAGGAAACTGGGCCTTAGAGAAGTTGCTTGTCCAAGGTCTGGAGCTATGAATCAAACCCAGGTCTTAGTAGCTTAACAAATATTTGGGGGGTTTTAGTGTCAGTGACTTACAAGTACAATGTGACCCAAGACAGGAAGCTCAGATCAGCTCATGGCTTAGTGTGGAGACGCTTAAAGAGAGGGGCTGTGACCCCAGTATGGACAAAGGGCTCTTAGGACCCAGGAAAAGGGAGTGACTGGTTTTGCCTGGGAGGGCTAGGGAGAGATTAGGGAGGAGACAAAATCTGAACCAGGACTTGACGGATGAGTAGGCTTTCAGGATTTGGGAGATGACAGCTGAGTGTGGGAGTGCTAGTAGAGGGAATAAAGGCACAGAGGGGTGATAGGACAGTCATTCACTCAGTCCCGTGACGAATGTTTATTGCGTACCTGCTCTATATCAGGAGTTGTGCCAGGCTGTGTAACGTTACAGTAGAGACCAAGACAGGCTTCTAAAACTCGCAGTCTAGGGGGGAAGGCTGACAGTAAACAAAGAAACAAGTAATTTCAGGCAATGAGAAGTGCTGTGTAGACAATAAAATAGGGTGTGGTATTAGACTGTAATAGGGCAGAAAGTTTCTTTAGGTTCTGGTGCTTCAGACATGGAGAGGTAACCTTTAGGGTGAGTCCTGAATGATGAGGAAGAGTAAATCATGTGAATATTGCAGGCAGAACAGCAAGTATAAAAACCCTGCAGTTGAAATGAGCTTGGCAAGTCTGAGGAATATAGATTAGTGTGTGGAGTTATGTGCAGTAAGAAGTGAGACTAAAACACTGGATGTCTTTTGATCATAAAAAGCCATAGGGGAGCCTGGACTTTTTTCTAGATGGATAATTTTTAAGCAGATGAGTGATATGGTCAGATCTTGATTTAGGAAGTAAATTCTGGTCGCATTTTGGGATAGTGATTGATAAGAGGAGAACTAAGGATAAAGATTGAAGGCAGGAGGAGAAGGGGATGACAGAGGATGAGATGGTTGGATGGCGTCACCGGCTCAATGGACCTGAGTTTCAGCAAGCTCCGGGAGATGATGAAAGACAGGGAAGCCTGGTGTGCTGCAGCCCATGGGGTCGCAAAGAGTCGGACACGGCTGAACAACTACAACGGGTAGAGCACTGAGTTAGGGGCTGTTCAAGTAGCCCAGAGCCAGGAAGATGAAGGCCCTGTCAGAGCAATGGCTGTAGGAGTGAAGAGGATGGGATGGAGTTAATGAAATTTGCAAGTTAAAGTTGCTAGGGCTTGGTCTTTGTGGATGTAAGAACCCCACAGAGCCTACATTTTTGCAAATTTGGTCCTGTGATAGTGCAGCCGGTGAATAGAAGGAGCACAGGAGTTGGTTTCACGATAAAAATAACGCGTGAGGTGGAAGAGCTCTAGAGTGAAGATGCTCAGTAGCTAGGTGAGAATGCGGCTTGTCAGTCAGAGTTGAACAGGACTGTTCAGCTTTAGAGTGGATGAACTCGTTCATTCCAGTTTAGTTCAGTAAACATGGACAACGAGAAAAGGAAGAGAATTGAGGCCTGGAGAAAACCCAACACTGTATAGTAAGAGATCAAGAAATAGCAGTTAGAGAGATAGCTATAAAACTGGGAGGAGACAGGGTGGTAAAAGCTACAAGAAGAGTTTCAAGCTAAAGAGTGAGTGCCTCAGGCAGCCCAGTTTAGAATGAGGCCTCTGAACCATCTCTTGCATTTACGAGTGGATAGAAGAGAAACTGAGCTGAGTAAATAGGAAAGCAAGTGTGAACTGACTTTTTCAGAGGGTTTGACAGTGAATGAAAGGAAGGTGAGAACTCATCAGAGAGCCATGCTAAGAGAAAAAAGATTTCTTAAGCTAGGGATTCTGGAGCTGATTTATAGATTAGGGGGAGGATTTGATGGTAGAAGGATTAGAGATACATACAGAAATGGATGTATTGTATAGGAAGGCAGAAAGAGGCCAGTGGAGGGGTGCCTCACCGTCTTAAGTCGGAAAGAAAGTACCAGACGTGCGACCATGCCCACTCGTGTCCAACTCTTTGTGACCCCATGGACTGCAGCCCACCAGGCTCCTTTGCCCATGGAATTGTACAGGCAAAAATACTGGAGTGGGCTGCCATTTCCTACCCCAGGGGATCTTCCTGGTCCAGGGATCGAACCCCCGTCTCTAATGACTCTTGCACTGGCAGGCGGATTCTTTACCGCTGAGCCACCTGGGAAGCCCCTAAAGCACTGTGGGTTGAATGCAGTGATTAGAAGTGAAAGAGTCAGGAAGTGTTAAGTGTTCATGCACGATGGCCTTTATTTTCTAAGCTAGACGTCAGTTCTTAAACCGCAAGGCTGGAGGGCGATGTTGTTTAGGGGGTTGGAGGGTAGGGTTGAGGTTTGGAGTGGTGCGTGGAGAATGAGAGTGGCTCCATTAGTGGAGGACACACTGAGCTCTGTCAGAAGGCTTGGCTGTGACTTTTCATTGCTTACCAGCTGACTGTGATCACGGGCAAGTCAGCGTGTCTCAGTTTTCTTTTCCTTTGGGCCAAGTTATCAGGTTAGACATAGACAGATTTTTCAGACTGCTCTCCAGAGGAGAAAGAAGAATCCACTGAACTGAAATGGAACATTTCAAAACCACTGAATTATATTCTAAAATCCTTTTCAGCAGTAACATTCTACTTAGATGTTGTAGAAATAAATTAGTTATTCCTAAATCTCACACATCTCGCTTTCAATGTGTAAGCTGTTATAATTGCAGGGTGTGTTCATATAAATCAGTGGTTTTCAAATCCTGTTCCCCTGAGCTGCCTCTCATTCTGTGGGGTATCTCAGTGTCTACTAAGAGATCTAGGGGGTGGTCCATGGCAAGGCTTCAAGACTCCAAGCCCCCCACTAGTTGTACATTTTGAATACTGAGGATCTACAAAGGCTTTTATGTTTTAAAAATAGGTTTCTCCTGTGTAAATCATTCTAGCCTTCTGGCTTGTTTGTTGCAGATTTCTAGCTGACCAGTATCTCCAATACCTTGGGGGACAGCCTCAGGATTAGCATCTCACAGATCTCTCTAGTCAGGTTTGTTGTTCTTTAGTTAGGAAGTCATCACCAACTCCTTTGTGACCCCATGGAAGTTCTCTTAGTGAAGTTTTTAGAAATGGAAAACTCAATACTTGTTCATTTGATTTGCCACAAAATAATGATTGAAGCTTAAACTTCCAAGCAATAATTCCCTTATCCAAGGACCTCTATATTTTAATATTAGAGGAATAATTTTTAAAATTGGATATTCTGCTACATTTGGCAGGTATCTGAAACATGACACTTGTAACTCATTATATTGCAAGTGAATTTGTTGGCCAAAGTGGAGAGGTTTTTTGTTTTTGTTTTTTTTTCCCTTCACTTTGACTTGAAAATAATCTGTTGTGGAGGGAAAGCTTATGGGAATGGTTTGAGAGTAAAGTGATATATGGTCTCCAGAACAAGGATTTTAAGTGTGGCCTTGATGAGAAACATTTGAAAATACACATTTCAAAATCATATTGTGCTCCCCTAAGCTGTTCTCACTAGTGACAAAGGTGCAGGTTTGTATTTCAAGCTTGAAAGGCAAATCTACCTCTGTCCCTTCCGACACACACACAGAAGCTAGCCATAGACCCTTCTAGGATTTCCAGTTTACTCTGGACCAGTCCTTCGTCCTAACCTTGGGGAGCAGTGAGTAGAGAGCATTCAGTGATGGCATGTGTGAGAAGTGTAAACAGAGCTTGTGTTGGGCCCTAATCCTCACTGACGTGATTTTGGCTAGTATGTCAGAAGGCTGAGCAGCTGAAGTAACTGAAAGCTCTCCTGAAGGAAAGCACATCTGCCGCAGTTCACAGCTGAAGTGAAAGTCACCAGTGGTTTCTCTGGTACTTTTGCCTGCTGAAGGCTAGCTTGGTCAGGTTCCCTTGTTGCCTGCCTAGGGCCCCAGCGGAAGTCAGCGGGGCGCTGCAGTGTTGTCGCCGAGGTGCTCTGTACTGAAGGGACATGTGTCTTTTTCCCACCGAACATCTGGGCTCGTCCAAGCCCGTCCGTGCCTCTGCGCCAGACTCTGTTGGATCTTGCTCATTTGTTCTGGGCTCCAGCCACTCCCGTCTTGCAGTTGAGAAAAAAGCCTGGCCTTAAAATTCGGTCTCAAAATTTCCTTCGTAAGATTTATCTCTTTGCTGCTTTGGAGGCTTTTGCACACCCAGAATCAGTTGCCATAACAAAAGCTATCCTTTTGTAGTAACTGATAAGTATGTTTTTAAGGGCCCATGGTGCTAGTGGTAAAGAACCCACCTGCCAGTGCGTGATACATAAGAGACACAGGTTGGATCCCTGGGTCGAGAAGACCCCCTGGAGGAGGGCATGGCAACCCACTCCAGTATTCTTGTCTGGAGAATCCCATGAACAGAGGAGCCTNGTAAAGAACCCACCTGCCAGTGCGTGATACATAAGAGACACAGGTTGGATCCCTGGGTCGAGAAGACCCCCTGGAGGAGGGCATGGCAACCCACTCCAGTATTCTTGTCTGGAGAATCCCATGAACAGAGGAGCCTGGCGGGCGACAGCCCATGGGGTCACATGGAGTCGGACACGGCAAAAGTGACTGAACACACATAATCACAAAGGAAAAAACCCTTTCTGTATCAATACAAAGGTTCTTATGAAAATTCAGTACTTCCTGTCCATTTCCTCAAGAAAGTTGTTTAAAAGTTCAAAGAGATCAGATTTAAGAGTAGAAAAGATGGATCTCTTTTCTTGTTTGATTTTTTTTTTCCCCCATGTGGTAATAATGAGAAAATAAGTAGAGTTCTTCATCTCTCATTCTTTAAATAGAAAAAGCAGAAATCTCATGTGCTGGGTAGAAGGAATCTTTATTCAGTGACTGTATGATGGGCTCCATTTTTCGTAGCCATCCTAATAGAAGGATCCTCAAAGGCCACATTGGGAAAGGCAAGCACGCATTTGGTTGGTGCACCATTCTGTCCCATAACGGTGTGTTGTTTTGGATTTCTGTAGCAAAGTGCAAGCCCGAATAGCATTCTCTGCCTATCTCCAGCATGTTCAAATCCGCCTGATGAAAGACAGTGGAGATCAAACGTTCAGTGCCAGCTGGGCTGCCAAAGAGGATGAACAGATGGTGAGGTTCTTCTTGTTGGAACCTTTTTACTTTCCCCTTTTTTCTTTCTCTCTATTCCTTCCGTCTCTTTCTCCCTTACCTCCCTCTTTCTTTCTTTATTCCTTTCTTCTTTGTTCCCTATACTAAGGTACAGAACAGTATACTTCTGGAGAAGGAATCCTTCCACAGTGTAGCTTATAGATTTCTCTTACTTTACTGTGAATTAAATCTTGAATCTGGAGCCACGTTTGAATCTGGAGCAGTATGGGTTGAGCAGTATGTCAGTTTTCTTCATTCTGAAAATGGAAATTGACTCCTCGTTAGACATCAGGCCCATGCAAAGCCCTCGAAGAGGATAACAATTTTCAGGGTCCTTTCCCAAGCAGCTTCACATTGTATTAACTCTTTAAGATAGGCATTGTCATCCCCATTTTGCAGATGAGGAAACAAAGACCTCGAGAATGGGGGCCTGCCTGTTGTCCTGTGGCTCGTATGTGCTGAACCTGGAACTTACACTCAGGTGATACAGCTGTACATGATTTCCTTTTGCACTGTTTCCATGGATCGGAAGGCATTTGATTTCTACCCTAAGGGATGGAGTTACCTCTTTCAAAGTCAACACTTTATCACGGGCCCTCTGAGAATGTACCATCCTCCGGTTTAACATTTTTTTTTTCTTTACTAGTTGTTACTTATAAAATTCTTAGATTACTGAAAACAAACTTGTGTAATAATTTTTACTGTATATTACTCATTCGAACCTGCCTAAAATTTAATATTCTAGCAAGGTTTTCCTTTATGGATCAGAATGGCAGGAAGCCTCAAGCTCTTTGGAAAGGTCAGTGCTTATAGAAGCTGTAGCCCTTCTTTACTTTTTTATGATAGAGATCTGTCCCTGAAAGGAGAGGGACCTCTCAGTCTGAGAAAGCTGCCTCCTTTGACCAGCTCATGGTGATCCTACTGTAATTTTCAGTTCTCCACATATGAGAAGCATACAGTGTGCTGGACTTACTATAAAAACATGATGGATATCCCAGAAAACAACTCGTGAATTTAAAGTAGCCAGTGCAACCCAGAGATAAAACCTTGTGTGTTGTGAATAATTCTTCAACCATCAGTGGAAAATGTTAGCTCTACTCTTTCCAAGTGGAAAATTGAAACTGCCTTTTTGAGAGTCAGTTTGTCTGCTCCACTGTGAAAAAATAATGTTTTAATATAGCAGCTTAAACCACCCTATAGTAAAGACTGCAGAGTGGAGCTGTGAAATCCAACCCTCTGGTAATGAGAGGAGTAAATTTATGTTGGAGTAAATTGGCACCAAAGAACAATGAACCAAAATCAAATTCAAGAAGAAAAGAAAAATACCTCAGAAGATAATAACCATTGGAGCTGCTGGCTTAGAATTCACACAGGATTTCAATGGAGCTTTTAATAGGAATATTTAGGATCATCACTGCAGAGCTTAGTATCACTTCTGTGCATTCCCCAATGAAAATCTATCTAGACAGCAAAACCTCACCCATTACCTGGTGATGGTGACAGTGGTCTTGTTTATGAGGAAGGTAGATGTAGAATTGCCTTCTCTGATCCAGGTTGAATGATCTGATTGATATTCAGATTTCAGAATCCTTTGCCCCATCTCAGGTGAGATGTATCTCTTCTACCCCTTAATGACTTTTTACTGTGCTCTCCTTGCCAACACACAACTCTAAAAGCACCCTTGTTCTCGGGGAAGAAAAAATAAATAAATAAAAAGCTATCGCCTTTCAAGCTTAGTAACAATTCTTTCTGTTTGTCACTAAACGTTTTAAGTCAGGAGTTTCTCCTCTTCACGTTTATTCTTCATTATCCATTCATTTCTTAACCTCTTTGTTCCATTCCCTTTACTGTGCTGAAAGTAGCTTGTGGTCCTTTCTCTACTCAGCCTGTTGGAAGCTTGTGACATGGGTACCTTCCTGCCTTGGCTTCCATGACACTGTTTTCTCCTGGATTTCTTCGTGCATTTCTGATATTTCTGTCATGGTTTGTTGTTGGGGGTTGTTTGTTTTCTGATTCTTCCTCCTCTTTCCTACCTCGAAGTGTCAGTCTTTCCGTATTCTTTCTCTCCCTTCTCATTGATGACTTCCTGTGCTTCCAAGGTTTTAGTTTCTGCTACCTCTGTCTTTTCCTAAGCACTTTGCTCTGATCACCCTATTAGAAGTGATAGCTGCAGTTTGGATTGTTGTAGTACTATGGGTATATGAACTGTGGTACTTTTACAGCTATTACTTTATTACAAAGTTATTTGCATACAGACTTGATTTTTATTTTCTCATTGTCAGCTTATTAAGGGAAGATGCTACATTTGTTTTGTTTTGTTCTTGTCTGGCTGTATTCTTGTTCCACCTAATATGTTTGCTCTGGGTCTTATTTGTTGAAGAGTATAGTATGCCTCTTCTTAGCTCTCTATTGTATAATCCCCTTGTAGCTTGTCTTCTGTTGCTTAGCACAATTTCTTCTTTTTCTCCCCAATGACTCTCTAATTTATAGGAGCTAGTGGTTCGTTTCCTCAAGCGAGCATCAAGTAACCTCCAGCACTCACTGAGGATGGTATTACCCAGTCGGAGACTGGCACTTCTGGAACGCAGAAGAATCCTGGCCCACCAGCTGGGTGACTTTATCTCTGTGTACAACAAGGTAGGTGGTTCATCCGTTAGTCCTGTGATTTGGATCACCACCACCCTCAGAAACAGGCTAGAAGCCTCTGTGCAGCTGGGTGAAGAGGATCTTTTTCCCTCCTAGCATCATCAGGCACTGTGTATGACAGTTACGGGGAGTTGGACCTCACTCCTTAAGCCAGCTCATCTGAAAAGCTGCTTATTGCTTGTGAAGGCCCAGAGGCCGTGGTTCACTCTCATCCGGACACATACTCCTTTTGAGTGCTGTTGTATCTGAGATGAATCCTGGGCTGGGTGAATTTGCATTGTCATTATTGTGCCTGGAGACAGTGGTGAACTGACTATATGAGAGCAATCTGAACTATGGATTTAATATAATGACACAGTCTTGTTTCCTGAGAGAGTTATACTTTGTTCTCTAGAACATTTTAGATAGTGACTTCATTTTACAACCAAGCCCAGAAAAATGACTATTTAGTGAGACTAGTTTGCAAAGCATCTTTTATCCAAGGGTCTTAGAATACTTTGGAAATGTCATTTTGGAGTAGGAGGAGCTGGGAAGTGTGCCCATTTTTCAGAGAAGAAATCTGAGTCCTGGAAATTTAAATAGCTTTTGTAGAATGTGTGGAATGGTCAATGCAAGATCAACACAACATATCCATAGCTACATAGCTACTCTAGCTCTGTTGAGAATTTCGTCTTATATAAGTGAAGAATTTATGCAATTTGGATGCTGCTATAGAAGTGTCTTCCAAGTCTGAGCTTTCCTCCTCCTAACTGTAACAAAATACAGTGTCTCTGTTGTCATACTTCAAGTGTGACCACAGATATCACCAAGGTCTTTTTTTTTTCACAGGGCTACCTGAGTATATAAGTAAAATCATGATAAAAATTTATGTTTATTCTGCAACTCTGAGTTGGAAACTTTAAAATGTTTCATGACATGATGGCAGAAAATAATATACCAAATTTATAGGTGGCCAAAGGACATTGAAGAAGTGGACGTCTTTTCTATAAAGACAAATTAACCCAATGATAATGAAATCAGATGATGAAGTATGCATTTATCAAGAGTCAGTTTTATCTTGTTTTTCTTTGGGATTGGGGACTGGATAGGAAACAGAACAAATGGCTGAAAAGAAATCAAAGAAGAAACTTGAGGAAGAAGAGGAAGATGGGGTGAATTCAGAAAACTTTCAGGATTTCATCAGACAAGCAAGGTAGAAGACATTCTTTGCTAATAAACTAGTACCTTATACTGTCTTCCACACTGCCCCATTGAATTCCCAATATTCTCTTGTTTCTAACATAGATGTGAGTACAATCACTTATAAGAAGAGAAAAAGGATTTCATAGTCTTTGTGTCTCCATATCTCAGCCAATTATTGGCAGTTGTCATGGTTTCAGTTATCAAAACACTGCTGCTGGGCATCTGGGCTATATTTCTAGACAGCCTTCAAAGTACACAGCACTTAAAGTGCTGAGGGAGCACTTTGGAAATTTGAAGTTAGAGGCTTCTAGTGTTTACTGGATCTGAATTTATTCCTGACCTACTGATGCAGTGGAGATGACCACATTTTGCCTACATTGAGTGGGTTGAGGAGTTGGCAGTTTTTCAGTACTGTGAGGGTTATGCCTAATTTATATAAAATAAAACAAGTCCTTCATACTTAAGGTTAACCTTTAGGGATTGAAAATATCAACATTCAGCTCTCTATCTTAATACAAATTAGCCAGGCCACTTTGTCCATTTACAATGTGTTTGCAAAGGAAGAAGTAATAAAGGCATTTTATTTTTAATTTTATAAGACTTGTCCTGAAGATCTGCTTTCTTAAGTAGAGGACTGTACAAAACCACTAAAATAAAGCATAAAACATTTGTAAATCTGCCTTAGTTAATCTTCAGTCATCAAAGTCCCAATGGGGAGAAAAGCAGTAGAAAATCACCTCTTTGTTGATTTGTGACGTTAAGTCAGGTGGTGATTTATCAACCACCAACATAGTGTGATCTGTGTGTAAAACTCTGTACGCACCTAATTATAGCCCCAGGATCATGTGCTTAAACATACAACAAACAAATACATCATTTTATAGGAGTTCATAATTGTGTAATGTTATTTTGTTGACATTCTTAGGTCTTGAGGAATATGGTTGATAAAGCAAGTATAGAAACAAAGCAAGAAGTAGTTTCTTGCCTCAACATTTTGAAAATAGAAAAGAAAAAAAGGCTGGATTATATTCAGAAAATGGCTCTACTTTTAAAGTTAAAACAATTTCTAGTTCTTCCTAGAGATCTTCAAAATCTCTGAAATATAAAAAAAGAAACTAAAAAGCAACCTTTTAAGAAGTGAAGAGTGTTTCCCCTACCAGGCCTGTTTGTCTGCTAAAAATTAATTATATATGCTGTTAACCAATGATATAGACTTGGAGATAAAATATTTTGAACATATTTACTACTGATTGTGGATTGTGCTGGTTGTTGGAAATATGCAGTAGCCTCAGTTCTTTTATTACATTTGAGGTGGGACATGGATACCTGTGTGTGTCAGCACTGGCAAATTCGGTTTACCTGCAGGAGTCAGGCAGGAAAACATGCATTGTAAAGTGAGCAGAGGGTAAGCCAGGAGGTACAGAGCAGCTGATGTTTTGGCCCACCTCAGTCTTTCGCTTTTCCAGGAAGGGCCGAATCAAGCGCACTGACAGGCAGAGGCGCTCCCCTGTTTGTGCCCTCAGCTTTAGAGCTTTATGGTTTCTCGAGTTGCTTTCTGGTGGCTCTTTGCTACTTTGGAGACCTTGGAGTTTACCCTGAGATTCATAGAAGCAGTTTCTGGGATTGTTACTGCAGTGTATTCTGAAGCTGGGATATAGGTTCTTTGTAATGATGCAGGAGTATTTTGCTTATTTGAAGGTCACTTATCTGGAACATTGACAGGCTCCGTGAAAAAAATGCAAAAGGCCATTCATTGAGAAGCTGCTACAGATGTTAAAAAACGCAGACATAATATGTTTAGTGCAAGAATTCTAGTAAACAGGCCCTCTTCTATTTCGTTATGCTTTTCATTTTGTGGGTGTTCATAAATGCATATAATTTCTATATTTGAAGTTACCTAGAGACTGTTTCAATCTCTATTGTATAGATGGTAAGGGAAATCTTCCCTGGATACCCTAGTGAATCTCCTTATTTATGACAAAATGACTCCTTTAGTGAATATACTCCAGTTATCTAGAAGTGGTAGGTGGACAAACTGTCAAGGACCACATAATAAGTTTTTCAGACTTAGTGAACTCCATGTGGTCTTTGTAGCATATTCTTCTTTAAAAATGTATAAACCATTCTTAGCTGGGAGCCATGCCGGAACAGACTGCTGATCAGTTGTGGCCCACAGTCAGTTCCTGGTTGAGCCCTGATTCAGAACATGGCTATCTGGTAGAACTTTCTGTATTGTAGCTACTGACTACTTGAAATGTGGCTATGTAACCAAGGAAATGGATCTTTCATTTTAATTCATTTAAATCTAAATAGTCACATATGACTAGTGGCTACCATATTGGACAGTGCAGATCTAGAAAATTCACTGTGGAATAAATAAAACCTTGCTGTGCTTTAAAATTTTCTGACTACTTCATTTATTTTCGTTTTTAACTATCTATTAATAGGGAGTTTTCAGCTTGTGCTTTTCATTTCCCCCTTCTTCAGCTTACTCCATTTCCATAATAAAGTCTGGTGGAAAGATTTTCCAGAACAGCTTCCTGTTCTGACCATCCTTTTTCTCCCCATTTCAGTGAGGCTGAACTGGAGGAGGTGTTGACTTTTTATACCCAAAAAAACAAGTCTGCGAGTGTCTTCCTGGGGACGCACTCAAAAAGTTCCAAAAACAGCAACAGTTTTTCTGATAGCGGGGCAAAGGGTGGTAAGTATGTTTGTTAATTAATGAAAAATAAGAACAAGTGGAAAAGTGAGATGTGCAGAGAAGAACCAAAAATAATATGTGGCCCAAGCACTGACAGACTCCAAGGTGGTGAAATTTGGTAGTTGTGGGGGTGGGAGAGTGAGGAAGCCTTGTATTTTTGTCCTAAAAATGGAAGAGGGTTATGTTCAAATTTTTTTTCCCCATGAAAATTAACAGTAGAGAGTAGTTTTCAAGACTAATAACAGCTAACATTTTGTGAGAACTCATGTTACTGTCTTGGAAATGATCTTATTTTTTTACTTGCAAAAGCCATATGGAGTAGGTGCTATTATAAAACTTCTCTACAGATGAGGAAACAGAGCTGAAAGAGATGGAGTAACTTGCTCAGGGGTGCCCAGCACTGTCCAGCAGAGCAGGAATCTGAACTTTAGTCTTTCTGACTCAAAGCTTATGCTCTTAATCTCTGTTCTTCTGCTTCTCCTGATGATTACTTCTCACTCTCGTTAAGTTTTTTTTTTTTTTTTGCTTCCTCCAGCTTATCACCATTTGCATTTGGGCTATGAGAATTCTTTGTTGTGCGGAATTATTCCGGCATACCTGGTGGGATGTCTCATATCCTTAGTCACAAGCGCTAAATGCTACTGTCTTCCTTCAAGTCATTGTGATAACCCAATGTTCCCACACATTTCAAAAATTTCTCACTGTTAGGGAACTCCAGGATTGGGGATTTTGAAACTGACGTGGACCAAACTATCCAGCCCATGTCATATGAAAAAAAAAAAAAAAAAAAAATAGCAGCAACACTCAGTTATAAACAAAGCTTGTGCTTCAAGTATAAGATTCATTTAAAATCTAGATGGGAGCATAAGACACAGATAACCAATATACTAATTTTGTAGTATGCTAACCACTAGACTCAGAGATGTAGACTTCTTCACTACTCTTAAGGTGATCATAGCCTAATGTGGAAAAAGCCAAGACAATTGATCATCTAAAATGTAGGGTACGTTTTCCTGAGGAAGCAGTGTTAATGCTTTCAAAACTGATTAGCTGCAGAGGCTAGTCTACAAAAGCCTGTCTAGCTCACTGTATAATTGAAGTATTATATTAGCAAAAATCTTTCTGAGTCCACCCTCTTCTTTGAGCTTTCCTAAATCTAAGTTCTAAAGCTAATTTATTCATCTTTTCATTCATTCCTTTTACATATTTTTAAATAGACCTATTAAGTGTCAGACATTATGATAATAGTAGTTGCTAGAGAGAGCAGGGACCAGGACTGTCACAGTTCTTGGCTTTATAATATTTATTGTCTGACTGATGAAGTTGTATGAGTAAATTCAGGAAGAAGGTTGATAGAATCCCTGAAAAGATCCTATAACAGTGTTGGGGAAGGGAGACGGAGGAGTTTTTGTAATGGAAGGGGAACTGTGTACTAACCCAGGGAGGTGAGGTCCCAGCTTGGCATTCAGAGAGTAACTTCTCCGCTGGCACTATTGGGGAAGCCCTGACAACAGGTATAGCAGCACCTGTTTGTACAGGTGGATCCTCAGAGAGTCTGGGCTCATGTGTTAAGGATTACCTTTATATAATACAGTACGCCCCTACATAATGAGTGAATTCCATTCTGAGAGTGTGTTCATAAGTCCAATTTTGTTTGTAAGTTCCACAAAGTTAGCCTAGGTTCCAACTAAGTACCATAATAGGTTTCTAATACTTTTGACACAAATAACACATAGAAAACAAACACAAAAAATAAAGCATTTTTAACCTTACAGTTCAGTCCCTTGAAAAAGTACAGCGCTGCACAACAGGGTTTCCTTGGCGACTCCATAGTAAAGGTCGATGTCCAGGTCGGGAAGATCCCCTGGAATAGCAAATGGCAAACTTGCCAGGGAACTCTCATGGGCAGAGGAGCCTGGCAGCCGCTAGTCCATGGAATCTCGAAAGAGTTGGCCACGACTTAGCAACGAAACATCTGTACAGCAGCTGGCATGCAGGGGGCATGTTCTCATCTTTGAAAGTTTGCAACTTGAAGATTTGTCTGACTTACTGTAACATTTATACCTAGCAATTCCAATCAAGATTAACTGGACAGGCAGTAGGAAGGCCTCAATCAAGGGAACAACATTATGACATTCGATGGTATTTGTTCTTGTTTCAAACATGAGCAAACAAGTGTGTGACAGTATTACCACTGCTGATAGTGGTGAAAAGAAGAGAATTCATATGTCCTTATTCTTTCATTCTGAAAGATGGTCTGTAAAATGACCTCTCTTAAGTGTGTGTATGAACTTGGACCTTGAGAAAAGATTTGGGGAATATTTCTCTAGGTATATGATTAGCTCCGGCTGTTCTATTTCAAAATTCTGTAGTAGGAAAAGAAAACCTGATTTATTACAGTGGAAATTTATGTTACTAGAATGATTTTCTTATTGAATATGCTGATTAATAAGCAAATTCACTCAACTTATTCAAGGAAAACTGAGATTAAGATACAGAGCTGTAGTGGTATCCGGTATCATCCCAACAGATACTGGGCCTGTTATTTTCATCTCTTGGCAGTTCCCTGTCCATATGTATTGTGACTTCTTTGCTCCAGTGTGTACCACCAACCAGTTTGGTCTCTTAGTTCTCCAAATTTGAATTCTTGACAGAGGCATCTTACTGCCCTGACATTTGTGCTGAGTCGTTTCAGTTGTGTCTGACTCTTTGCAACCCTATGGACCATAATCCGCCAGGCTCCTCTGTCCATGGGATTCTCCAGGCAAGAATTCTGGAGTGGATTGCCATGCCCTCGTCCAGGAAATCTTCCAAACCCACGTCTCTTACATGTCTCTTAGCAGGCAGGTTCTTTGCCACTAGCGCCACCTCAGGGAAGCCCCTTTTCTGCCCTCACTTACTGTCTTTCCCAGGCGGGTCCTAGTTTGTCGGCAGTCCGTGGGTCACTGCCCTGGCTTTCCATATCTTTCCCTGGTTCGGTCAGCTGGAGCTGGGCTTTGGGCTAGCTGGGCTAGTTTGGAATCATTTACTTGCTGTCCCACTCATCAGGGATATGGACATGGCCATCCTTGGAAAAGTGCAGTGAGAAATGCAGTAGTTCTTGGCACTGATTACTAGTTGCATTATATTTTGGAAACAAAATTATGTGTAGAGTGGTGCTCTAGTTTTTGGTTAGTGACAGAACCTAAGCTCAGTATTTATTTATTTCAGATCACCCTGAAACGATGGAAGAAGTGAAAATAAAGCAGCCCAAACAGCAACAGACAATAGAAATTCACTCTGATAAATTATCTCGTGAGTGACTTCAAACCTGCATAGATTTGCTACTCTCAGATAAATCTCTTAATAAAAAAAAAACTCATCAGATATTAAATGACTTTAGGGCATGCAGCGTTACTCCAGAAAGCTCATTTTCTTTGTTTTCCCTTCTCTGTTAGAATTTCCTTTTATCTACTGATAACCTGTTAACATCTTTCCAAGGAATTTTTTACTTTCTTAATGTTTAAAATTCTGAGCACTTGTTTCTAGAAGGGTGAAAATCAGAGGGAGAAGAGTTAGCTCTCATTACCAGAAACTTTGTCCTGATGTCCTGACGTTTATAAAACATCCGTTCTGGTTGATGGAGGTAGTCGCAACGCCAGCTTTTAACAAGGACTAGAAATGAACTATTTCTAATGCCAGATTGTCTCAGTGGGCAAAATTCATTAAGTTCATGATGAACGCTCATTAAAATCTGTATTTTTCATAGTATCTGTTTCATGCTAACGTTAGTTTGATATTTAAAAATGTTCATGTTTACATATAGAGACTATGTGTTAGTTTTTCCTAACATGATCTGTTTTTGTTTGTTTGTTTTTATTTTAATAGGATTTACCACTTCAGCAGAAAAAGAGGCTAAATTAATCTATACCAGTTCTTCTACTTCTTTCTCTGGTCCTGCTGCTACCCTTCTGCAGAAAATTCCCAACACCCACTTGTCATCTGTTGTTACCACCCCTGACCTCTCACCAGAGCCAGGCCACCATTCTCTATCTCAGATCCCTCCAGCTATCCCCAGCATGCCTCACCAGCCAGCAGTTTTACTGAGCACAGTCCCTGACCGTGCTTCTCTCTCCATGCATCCTGGGACACAGAATGTACCAAGCCCCGCTGGCCTGCCACGCTGTCGATCAGGCAGTTACACCATTGGCCCCTTTTCCTCTTTCCAAAGTGCTGCACACATCTATAGCCAGAAACTGTCTCGTCCCTCTTCAGCAAAGGCAGGTGAGTGAGAAAATGAAAGGGAGTCCACAATGTCAGCTTCTCCCCAGCCTCAATGAAAAAAGTATGTCATCTCTTCCCTTTGCTTTTTCTTTTGAAAGATAAAGGGACGCAGGCTGTGACTAAGGAAAAGTCTTGCATTTGGTCCAGTGACATTCATTCACTGATAAGACAATGCAGTGCTTTCTTTTAGGTGCTGCAGATAAAGAGATGAATAAAATAGGGCTTCTATTTCCTGGGAGCTTACAGTGTGGTCAAGAGATAATTGTGATACCTTTCTTTTTGTTGTTGAGTTGTAAGTGTTCTTTACATATTCCAGGTACGAGTCCCTTGCCAGATACTTGATTTAGAAGTATTTTCTCTCATTCTGTTGTTTGTCATTTCATTTTCTTGATGTATAAAAGGTGTTAATCTTGATGAAATCTAATTTATTTTTTCATTTGTTGCTTGTGCATTTGATGTCATATCTGAAAAACTATTGCCTAACCCAAGGTCACAAAGATGTCTGTTTTTTCTAAGAATTTTATAGTTTAGGTCTTTTATCCATTTTGATAGATTTTTTTATACGTTGTGGCATAAAGGTCTTAACTTCATTCTTTTGCATGTGAATATTGAGTTGTGCCAGCACCATTTGTTAAAAGAGTATTATTTCCCTGTTGAATTGTCATGGCACTCTTGTGAAAAATCATTTAATCTCAAATGTAAGCATTTACTTCTGGAATCTCAGTTCTGCTCCACTGATCTTATGTATCTGTACTTACGCCAGTACCACGTTGTCTTCATTACTGTGGCATTAGAAATAGACAATATATATTTCTATTTTCCTTTATTTAAATTAATTTTTATTGGAATATAGTTGCTTTACAATGTTGTATTCGTTTTTGCTGTGCAGCAAAGTGAATCAGTCATATATATACATATATCCGCTCCTTTTTAGATTCCCTTCTACTGTAGGTCATCACAGAGCATTAGGCAGAGTTCCCTGTGCTATACAATAGGTTCTAGTTATTTATCTGTTTTATTCATAGTAGTGTTTATATGTCAATCCCAGTCTCCCAATTTATCCCATTCCCTCTTTCCCCCTTTCGTGTCCAAACATTTCTTCTCTACATCTGTTTCCCTGTTTCTGTTTAAATAAGATCATCTACACCATTGTTCTAGATTCCACATATATATGTGTTAGTACATGATGTATATTTGTTTTTCTGTTTCTGACTTGACTTCCCTCTGTGTGACAGTCTCTAGGTCCATCCATATCTCTACAAGTGACCCAGTTTGCTCTTTATGCCACTGTATATTTGTACCACATCTTCTTTATCCATCCCTCCTTTGGTAGAGATTTAAGTTGCTTCCATGTCCTGAGTAAAGAGCCAGCGTATATTTCTTAATTGGTATCTGATTTCAAATGAAATGGGTGTTATAACATCAAATTTGAATCAGAGATACTAAATGGTCTATTTTAATGTTATAAATATAAATATGTACAAATATGTGTATTTCTGCTAATTCTCAGTGATTATTCTCACAATTTAATCTTTTAAAATCAATATAGTAATATTCAATTATGTTCTGATTTAAATTTTCTCTCCCATGTGAAAGAAATTCAGTAAGGTCAGTGCCTCCAATACCTTGTGTTACCATCAGAGCTTCTTTTTTAAACCCTTTTTCATACATTTCCCAGAGAATGGTAAGGAACAGAAGAAGCTAGTCAGTTTGAAAATATTTCCTAATTTCCATTGTGATTTTTCTTGACCCATGGATTGTTTTTATTGTTTAATTTTCATATAGCTGGCATTTTCTGGTTTTTTTGTAATTTCCTTTTAGCTTATTTCCACTGTGGTCAGAAACCATATTCTGAATGGCTTAAACAGTAGTGGACAATAATATATAGATAATAATATGTAGTTGACTACAATAATAACCTATAGGTTATTGGAGTCAAATTTTTTCTGTGGTGATTGAATAGTTTGGGAATGAGGTTAAGATCTTATTTAGACTTTTTCATGATATATATGCTGTATCATGTTTCAGGGGTCACCACTGAAAAAGTTAAAATATGAAAACTTAAACATTTGGGAAGAGAAATGAATTGGGCCTGGGGAAGCACCTATAGACGTGGAAGCACTTAGAAAATGCAAGAAATGGAAGCTTGAAGATGGTAAACCAAGTCCTAGTATATGAAGAATCACATGAATATAAGTGGACTGAACTTGTTAGTGTCAGATTGATTTTTTTTTTAATCCAACTATATGTTGTTTAGCAAAGAAAGACACTTGTAAAAATAAAGACATCGAATGGTTGAAAGTAAAAGGATGAAGAAAGAAATGCCAAAAAGTCTAAGTTTAAATAATATCGTAACCTCATTCCCAAACTGTATTCATCATTTCAGTAGATGCAGAAGAAGAATTTGATAAAATTCTGTATTCATTCATGATAATAATTTTCAGAATACCAACCAGAAAAAAAGTGGTATAGCTATACATTAATATACGCTAAGTTTACTTTGTGTGAAAGTGACAGTTGCCCAGTCATGTCTGACTCTTTGTGACCCCATGAAGTCCATGGATCCCCTATACAGTCCATGGACTTCTCAAGACCAGAATACTGGAGTGGGTAGCCTTTCCCTTCTCCAGGGGGTCTTCCCCAACCCAGGGACCAAACTCAGTTCTCCTGCATCGCAGCTGGATTCTTTACCAGCTGGGCCACAAGGGAAGCCCTAACTTAGCATATGTTAACTTATATTAGGCTTTAAGAGATAAAATTTTCTAAACAGATACAGAGAGTAATTACATAAAACAGAAAGTTTGGTTTAGCAGAAGGATAATAGTTCTAACTGCACCTAACAAAATAACCTCCAAATAAGTAAAACAAAAATTGATACACCTATGCGAGGAATCTGTAAATCCACTATGTTAGTGGGAGATTTCCAATGATTTCTATTACTAATAGATAAAGAAATTTTATAAGTTAGCAAAGAAAGAGGGTTTGAAGATATCATAATGGAAATAAATGTAAAAGTTTTAGAGTTGAAAGATAATAAAAAAACTTCCATATTTAAATGTGTGGAGGGCAATGAAAAACAGTATTTGGAGGGACATTTACTGCCTTAAATACTTATATTTGAAAAGAAGGAAGGCTAAATATCTGATCTCAGATGTTATAAAAATAGCAATATTATAAATCTAAATAAAGGAGAAAGAGAAAAGATATTAAAGAGCAAAGACAAAAGTAAAAATTACAGACTTCAAAAATAAAGTAGAGAAAATATCAAAGCCAAAACTCCTTTGAAAAGCCTAAGGTGGTGGAGCAGCCTGTGGTGAGATTGATCGGGAAGAGAGAGAAGACATGCGTAAATGATATGAAGAATGAAAAGCACACAGAAAATACAAATTAGCTTAGGTGAATACTGTTAACCACTGTGTTCCAATAAAATTGAAAATCTACACAAAATGGATAATGCCACCAAAAGTATAGCATAAGTACAATTGGTTCAAGAAGACAAAGAAAGCCTGAATGATATTAACGTAACTTATAACTTAATAACATAACTATTTCCATAACTTATACAATAATTTTCACAAAGAAAACTTGAGCCCCAGATGATTTTATAGATGAATGTTGACAGCCTTTCAAGGGAGTGATAATTCCAATCTTAAATTTGTCATAGTATGGCTAGTTTAATCTTGATAACAAAACCAGTTATGGACAGTATCAGGGAAATTACAGACTAGAATCATTTATGAACACAAATACAAGAATTCTAACCAAAATATGAGTCAACCACATCCAGCAACAAATGAAAAAGATAAGATCCCATGAACAAGTTTATCCAGGGAATACTAGAGGGTTTAAAATAGTAGAAAATCTATAAATGTCATTTGTCACATCAACAGATTAAAGGAGAAAAACTATTCATCATTTTAGTAGATGCAGAAAAAGAATTTGGTAAAATTCTATACTCATTCATGATAATAACTCTCTACTAGGAAGAGAAGGAAATCCTCATTAAAAAGGGTATCCATCAAAATCTCACCGTAGATGTTCATGTAAATGGGGAGATACTGAAAGCATTCCTTTTAAGAGAAAGAAGAGGATGTCTACTAGCTTTGCTTCTATTCAGTGTTTTACTGGAAGTCAGGATCCAGCATAACAAGACAAGAAATTAAAAACATAAGCATCAAAAGGCAGGAATTAAAATTTACTTATTTATTTACAGATAATATGTTATCTACATAGAAAACTGAAAATAAGCTATAGATGCTTTAGGAACAGATGTATAGAACAGGCTTTTTGACTCTGTGGGAGAGGGAAAGGGTGGGATGATTTGGGAGAATGGTATTGAAACATGTATAATATCATATATGAAATGAATCGCCAGTCCAGGTTTAATGCATGATACTGGACGCTTCGGGCTGGTGCACTGGGACAACCCAGAAGGATGGTACAGGGAGGGAGGAGGGAGGAAGGGGGTTCAGGATGGGGAACACGTGTATACCTGTGGCAGATTCATGTTGATATATGGCAAAACCAACACAATATTATAAAGTAATTAACCTCCAATTAAAATAAATTTCTATTAAAAATAATTATTTTAGCATTATAGATGGCTATAAGATCAATATTAAAAATCTATTACCAACAAAGAATTAGAAAACTTGTTTTATATTGTGGTAAGACTGCATCTTGTCATACATGTGGTCAAGAAGCAACAGTTAGAACTGGACCTGGAACAACGGACTGGTTCCAAATCGGTAAAGGACTGTATACTGTCACCTTGCTTATTTAACTTATATGCAGAGTACATCATGCGAAATGCTGGGCTGGATGAAGCACAAGCTGGAATCAAGACTGCTGGGAGAAATATAAATAACCTCAGATAAGCAGATGATACCACCCTAATGGCAAAAAGCAAAGAGGAACTAAATGCCTCTTAATGAAGGTGAAAGAGGAGAGTGAAAAAGCTGGCTTAAAACTCAACATTTAAAAAACTAAGATCATGGCATCCAGTTCCATCACTTCATGCCAGATACATGGGGAAACAGTGAAAACAATGAGAGACTTTATTTTCTTGGGTTCCACTGCAGCCATGAAATTAAAAGATGCTTTTTCCTTGGAAGAAAAGCTTTGAGAAACCTAGACAGCATATTAAAAAGCAGAGACATTACTTTGTTGAAAAAGCTGGCTTAAAACTCAACATTTAAAAAACTAAGATCATGGCATCCAGTTCCATCACTTCATGCCAGATACATGGGGAAACAGTGAAAACAATGAGAGACTTTATTTTCTTGGGTTCCACTGCAGCCATGAAATTAAAAGATGCTTTTTCCTTGGAAGAAAAGCTTTGAGAAACCTAGACAGCATATTAAAAAGCAGAGACATTACTTTGTCCATAAAGGTCCGTCTAGTGAAGGCTATGTTTTTCCAGTAGTCATGTATGGATGTGAGATGGACCATAAAAAGGGCTTAGCACTGAACAATTGATGCTTTTGAACTGTGGTGTTGGAGAAGACTCTTGAGCTTCCTTTGGATTGCAAGGAGATCCAACCAGTCAATTCTAAAGGAAACCAATCCTGATTATTCATTGGAAGGACTGATGCTGAAGCTGAAGCTCCAGTACTTTGGCCACCTGATGAAAAGAGCTGACTTTAGAAAAGACCCTGATGCTGAGAAAGACTGAAAGCAGGAGGCGAAGGGGACGACAGAGGGCAAGATAGTTGGGTGGCATAACTGCCTTGAGGGACACGAGTTTGGACAGGCTCTGGGAGATGGTGAAGGACAGGGTGCGTGGCGTGCTGCAGTCCATGGGGTTGCAAAGAGCTGGACGTGATTGAGTGGCTGAACGACAACAGCAGAGACATACATAATATGAAATTTACCATTTTGTCTGTTTTTAAGTGTACAAGGGCATTAAGGACATTCACACTGCTGTCCAGCCATATCACCACGAAAATGATGTTTTTAAAAAACATTTACACAAAGACTATAAGCCGTCTAGGCATAACTTTAGGAAAGACTTATAAAGAAGTTTTGTAAGACTTTGTTGAGAGACAGAAAACATAAATAAATATATAAATAGACTGTGCATGGATGGAAAGACTTAATATCATAAATGTTTTCACCAGATTTATCTCTGAATTCAACACAGTTCCAACCAAAATCTCAACAGTTGTGTTGTACTTGACGAGGCTCATCTAAGACGATAATGGAAAGGCAAAAGACCGAGGGTAGTGAGAGCCTATGAAGAAGGGAAAATGGTGGACGAGTATCTTAATCAGAATATGAAGATATGATCATTAAGAAAATGCAGTATTGGAAAAGGTGCAGAGTGACCGATGCAGCAGAATAGAAAGTTGGAAACGGTCACAGATAGATGAAACTTTGATATATGACAGATGGAAAAGGATGCATTTTTCAATGAGTGGTGCTGGGACAACTGGTTATCTATACAGGAACAAAAGTGAAATTAGATCCCTGCCTCATACTATCCATATAATCAATCTCAGATGCAAACTTTAAACTCTAGAATAGATTAGGCCATCTTTAATAACATGGTAGGAAACGAAAGTGAAAACATAAGCAAGCCTCCTTCAGAAAGAGAACAAAGACAGTAATGGTATCAGAAAAGAGGTAACATGCTCACCATCATTATTAATCAGATGAATATAAGTGAAAACTACAGTAAGATCTTCCACCCTCTTAAAAGAGGGAAGAATGAAGATATTTGACAATACTAAGTGTTGGAGGGGATATTGATCAGCAGGAAGGCTTGAATTGTGTTTGTGGTAGTGTAAAACATACCGTTTTGTTGTTATCACATGAATTTTTAAATTCATATACTCTGACTCAACTTCTAGCCACAGGCACAAAAGAAGTTTTTCTACATATGCTCTAGGACATGTACGCAAGAGTGTTCACAACTGAACTGTTTACAATAGCAATAAGCTTGCAGTAACCAAAATAACCATCAATGAGGAAAGAGAAAAATAAGTTGTAGTGTATTTCCAAAATGGAATACCAAGTGCCATGTAAAGTTAATGAATTTCCGCTATACTGAGAAGGATAAATATTCGAAGTGTGATATTAACAAAAACAAGTCCCAGGAAATCACTGCAGTAAGATACCATTTTTACAGAGCTCAAAACAAGCAAAATTAACTGTATCTTAGGTATGCCTACACACAGAAATGAAGAATAAAACTATATTTTTAAAAAAGAAGGGGATGAATGATAAGGGGAGATTAAGAATGAGAAGGAACCCATAGGTTGATGCATATTAATATGACTTAGTTCATTATATGTTTTATAACTTCTACATCTGTTGTATTTTATATATAGATAGTATTTTATATGTGTCAAATAATATAATAAAGCAGTGTCATCAAATTGTATATATACAGATGATCATGGTTCTATAAGCATTAATAACACAGAAAGGAAATACATAGTGTTTCCACTTTTCTGACTTTTTAATTTTTTTCCCACTGGGTTGTATGACTTATCATAGAACAAATATGAACCTTGATTATTTATTAAATAATTTTTTTGCCAAAATTTCAGTGCACAAAAACAATAGATTTCTTTGATATTATAGTTGAAAGAAGAAATCTGAACGAGAAATCAATTGAAATTTGATAATATAGGATTATTAGTGTTTTTCTAAATAAATTCAGTTTTGCTTTTATCCTTCTTTTCCTTTTTGAGTTTTGTAAGAAGGATTATCGGCTTCCCAGGTGGTGCCGGTGGCAGAGAACCCACCTACCAGTGTGAGATATGCAGGTTCAGTCCCTGGGTTGGGAAGCTCCCCGGCGGAGCCCATTCCGGTGTTCTCGCCTGGAGAGTCGCTTGGACGGAGGAGCCTGGCGGGCTGCGGTGTGGATGATTTGCCAGTGGCCGCAGCAGACTACTGACAAGAAAAGCAAGGACAGCAACAATTTCCAAGGCGGCACTTTTTTTATTAATTAATTTTAGGATCAATTATTCCCCACTACATATGATGAAAATTCTTTTTTTGTGAAGGATGCATATTATGTAAAAACATAGTTATGGATGCCTGTAACAATTTGGTGATAGGAAGAGATCCTCGGGTATAATAAGGGTATGCGTTTACTTCTGTGAGCGTTTGAAGATAGTTCCTTGCTCCTTTTGTTGTCAAAGATCCCTGGGATTCAGTGGAATATCTATTGGTTGTCATCATCTTAAGTTTTTCTAATTTTTTTTTTCCTAAGCGGATGAAAGCTTTTCTCTTTAGCAGGTTCATGCCATCCAAACAAGCAGCATTCGGGAGTGGCCAGAACCCAAAAGGAGGGAGAAGATGGCTCTTCATACAGCAGGCGGTACAACCCAAGTATGGTTACGGCCGAACTTCAGCGGCTGGCCGAGAAGCAAGCGGCCAGGCAGTATTCTCCGTCCACTCACATCAGCCTCCTCACCCAGCAGGTATGGGCACTTTGGGGTGTCATGGAGCTTTCAACCAGTGGATAGGACTAACTCCGTGGTACCCTGTCCTTCCCTGTCTTTACTGATGCCCATATGCTGATGCTTATTGAATGAATGTTAGTTGGTTTTTTGAGCTAAAGAATGTTAGCTAAAAGTGTTCATCTTCGGCTTTAAAGAAAGGATTTCTGTTACACATATTGCAAAGTTAAGTCTGCTGCTAGCTGTGAGGTACTTATTTCGTGGACAAATAAAATCAAATGTTCAGTTGTAAATACACTTTTAAACAATCTTTAAAAATAACTTATTTCGTTGGTAAAATTTTCCGATGAGTTCTAGTCTTATAAATCTTTTTACCAGAATGCCATAACATTACCTTTTACTTTTTTAACTGTACTACCTTTCATCTCTTGATGTCAGAATGTTTTCTGGGCACTGATTAATGAGTTATTTCAATAAGCCCTCATCCAGACCATATCATTCTCCCCATTTTACAGATGGGGGAAACTGAGGCTAAAAGAGTGATATAATCAAGGTCATCCAGCAAGCTTGATGGATACTGGGATTTTGACTTTTATGTTGTATGTATGTTGACTAGCTTACAACACAGTAAAGTTAGATGAAACGTTTAAGAACTATAGGTTTCTTTTAGCCCTTCTTGCTGATTATCTCTGTGGTATTTAACTAGAAGTAGAAGCCATATTTTTTCCTTTTTCTTAATGCAAAATGGCATCGAAATCCTCCAAAGGAATTATTATAATTCCAGTCCAAAGTTACAGTTTTCTGTATCTTCGTAGTGTCATATTCTTTAGTGGATGACAACTCTCTGTGCTGTGTGCTGTGCTGTGCTAAGTTACTTCAGTCATGTCTGACTCTTTGCGACCCCATGGACTGTAGTTTGTCTGCCAGGCTCCTCTGTCCATGGGATTCCCCAGGCAATAATACTGGAGTCCGTTGCCATGCTCTCCTCCAGGGGATCGAATCCACGTCTCTTATGTCCCTTGCATTGGCAGGCAGGCTCTTTACCACTAGCATGACCTGGGAAGCCGGACAATCCTCTACTGATAATCAAATCTAGCAAAAAAGTGAAGCCATGACTACTTCCAGTACATGTTAAAAGCAGGCAACACACTGCTCCCTGGTGGCGCCCGACTTTTCTGTATAAAATTATGGGCCATAATTCAAGCTTTACTTCCGCCTCATCCCAGAGTGTGAGGTTGTAATGAACTTTCTTTTTCAAATCTCTAATAGTTTGAAGGGCATAGCTAAAAAGCCTAATGTGAATTAGGAAGTGAAGAATCTCGTACAGGCAGCGTTGAGATGTGAAAGTAATTAATAGTTAGACTTTAGTGACAGAATGATGTGAAAAGAAAATAGAATGAGAAGGAATTGTGAAATGTGCAGTGGCTATGAGGAGGGGAAAGGACCGGTGATCCGTGACACTGTTTTCACTGGGTCACTGACTAGAGTATGTTTCTAGTTTTTAATGAGCAACTAGAAGCACTAGACCTCAGTTGTGACCTAAATCAAATCGCTTACAATTATACAGTGGAAGTGAGAAATAGATTGATGGGACTAGATCTGATAGAGTGCCTGACGAACTATGGACAGAGGTTTGTTACATTGTACAGGAGACAGGGAGCAAGACCACCCCCAAGAAAAGAAATGCAAAAAAGCAAAATGGCTGTCTGAGGAGGCCTTACAAATAGCTGTGAAAAAAAGAGAG
>SJYX01013861.1:329141-351280 GCA_006410675.1 Oreotragus oreotragus | reverse complement strand
TATGTGTGTGTGTGTGTGTGTGTGTGTGTGTGTGTGTGTAAGAGCACAGCTCTGTATGTGTGGGTACATTTTGAAAGTCAGTAGGTTAAGAGAAACAGGATGGGAATGAAAGAAAAAGAAAAAGAGTACAAAAGAGTCGCTGAACTAAGATATTATTAGGATATGTGGGCATACACAATCAGTGGCTTCTTTGCATAAACACAACTCTTTTTTGCATTATTGGTTTTCATTGTCACACACTAAAGCAGATTTTAAGATGTCAAGGAGAAGTGAGAATTTAATAAGTAGAAGCATCCAAAAGAAGTGGTGACAAGAAGTAGCAAGGATGTCAAGGGGAAGTTTGTGAGAGAAGTAAAATGCAAGTAGGTATTAAGTAGATGTTAACCATGCACATTGAGCAAAAAACTGGCCAGAAAGTTGATGAGGCTTAGGAGTCTAGGATGGATACTTAAATTTTAATTGGGGAAGTGGTAGTTATAGAGAAAAAGCAAATGCCAGAGGATAGAGGAGGAAACCATTTCACTAATGGTATTAACTCTCTCTGAGTGTGTTTGGGATGTTTTAATTTCAGCAGGGGACATCACTTTCATTCACTGAAAAAAGTTGTTTAATTGATGGTGTTATAAATCAGCTATGCTTCTTTGGCCACTTGATGTGAAGAGCCAACTCAATGAAAAAGATCCTGATGCTGGGAAAAATTGAGGGCAGGAGGAGAAGGCAGTGACAGAGAGTGAAATGGTTGGATGGCATCACTCACTCAATGTACATGAGTTTGGGCAAACTCCAGGAGACAGAGGACAAGGAAGGCTGGTGTGCTGCAGTCTGTGAGGTCGCAGAGAGTCAGATATGTCTTAGTGACTGAACAACAAAAATGCTTCTGGAAGCTTGTTAAGAAAGGTAGTCTCCTGCACACAGTCTTTCAACCCCAGCTTGGCCACATAAGAATGGGTCCTGGATCTAGATCAGTATACTTACCAAGAGATAAGGAACCCATACAGCCTTGCTGGGCTTATCACCTTGTGTAGGAATATCTTTCCCTATTTCATAATCAGTGTGTGCTCCTTTCTACTGCTTAATGTCAGATGTCTATGACCCTCAGGCACCGCCCCCTCCAACTTTCTGTATTTCAGACCACACAGGGGAATGTTTCAGGTCCTTGCTCTGCAATAAGAAGTGAGGTGCATGCAGCCATACTATCTATGAGGCTGTAGAAAGGATCTGCTGGCCTTGGGAGACCAATGCATTGCAAAGGATTGGGTCTTGCTACTCTTTCATCTCTTGCTACAAGTAAACACTGCACTGCTTGAGTCTGGTGTGTATATTATCTGTGTGCAACCTTGAATGCTGCTCTAGTCTTTAACTTGAGTATCACTTACCTGCCTCTTAAGTTTGGCTGTGCTGTGCTTAGTCACGTAGTCATGTCCGACTCTTTGCGACCTCATGGACTATAGCCTGCCGGGCTCCTCTGTCCATGGGGATTCTCCAGGCAAGAATACTGAAAGTGGGTTGTCATGCCCTCCTTCAGGGGCTCTTCCCAACGCAGAGAATGAACCGAGGTCTCCCACCTTGCAGGCAGATTCTTTACCTCTGTGTCACCAGAGAAGCCCCTAAGCTTGGCTACACTCATGTTATTTTCTATCCTGGGGCATAGGCTGACCACATAGTGAACAGTGAAACAAAACCTTGCCAAGTCTCACAAGAACTGTGCCATTATCTGGAGCTGAGAAGAGAGAATTGCAACAACCACAGTACCACTGACAATGACTACTTCCGGTCTATCAGTTGTTGCTGCTTCTGTATCATTTTTAGGCCATAGCACATTGGCCAATCCATCAGTCAGCTCAGATTAGCTGATGCGCCTCTGACCAAACTTCTGAGATGGACCCTCACCTTTGCTCTCTGGTCTTACGGTCTTCCTCTCAGGAATTCTTCCAGGAATAAGGAGTGGGTTTCCTTACTGTTTGGGTTTCTCAGACCTCTCTAATGTCATGCTTAGAGGAATCTCCACTCCATACCCTCTCTTGCAACATTTGCTATTACCACTAAAACTAGAATACAAATCATTACCAACAAAGATGTTATTTACATGTCCTTGAACCAGAAAGCATACTCTTAAAATATTTCATGAAGGAAGGGACGGTATACGGTATACCATCTATCTAGGATGGCAGAGAAAGGGGAAAGGAATAAAAGAGTTAAATGTTCATATTGAGATTATTTGAACATTCACATTCTACCAAATTTGGATTTAACTGTGCATGTTATTTTCAATAGAGTGATACAAATAGATCTTAAGAAATAAACAACAAAAAAGAAACCTACTTTTTAAAAAAATTGAAGTCAAGGAGATATGGAAATTCTTCCCATTTTAATAATTCTTTGATTACTGGCCTTTCTGTGGTTGAATTTCTATCAACAAAGATATTTGGAGATTAAGGCAATTAATCAGAAAATTCAGTTGAAAATAGCAATTGAAAAATAAGTGAAATTTCCTGCAGAATTCCAGGGTTTGGTACCTGTACACATATGATTCATTAGGTGGATGCATAACTCTTTTCTTTACTCTTATGAAAAGGTTGTTCTCTAATTGTCACTGGGTATAAAGTAAAATGAAGATAAATTATACAAATATTCTAATTGACTAAAAGATTAAAATTGTGAGTCCTTCTAGAAATATGTCAGGATTCAAGAATATCTTATTGCAGTTTTCTTCCTACTGTAAATAAAGGGTCAACCAACATTTTCTAATAACTTACAATTGCCTCTTTTCTTGTTAGAACATGCCATCCAGCACTTTTTGATTAGATGTTCTCAGATAATAGCTGGGGCGGATTGACCAAAGGAGAGTAATTTCTTTAATCAGGGTAACATAATGATTCCCTCGCAAACTTCAGATGAGATGGTGGGTATTCCCATTTTGTTGTTGTTGTCTGCTAATAGTGCTATATCTTTAGTGGAATCAAAGACAGCTTTCTGCAGATCTCAATACAACTTTGTAAAAGACCATAATAATGCCTTTAGAATCAAATCTATTTGCTGTTTCTAGTAGTTTGGTTATAATTGGAGGACAGGGCTGAGCAGTGGGATGTAGTAAGTAAAAATCCGAATCTTCTGTGTGGTAAAGACAGTGACCTTGAGCTTCTCCATGATATCAGGGTGTTTTGTGGGCATTGGTTTCTTTACCTGTGAAACGAAGGATTTGTCCAACATGTTCTGAGTTTTTTCCAATTCTATTTTTGGCTTATTTACCTAGAACTCAAGGGATTCTCTGAATCTGACTGGTGTAAACATTGATATAAACTGATTACATTGACTGATATAAACATTGCATGCTCAGCCACTCAGTTTCTGGCTCTTTTGTGACTCCATGGACTGTAGGCTCCCTCTGTCCATGGGATTTTCCACCACAGTGGAGTGGGTTGCCATTTCCTTCTCCAGGGGATATTCCTGACCTAGGGGTCGAACCCATGTCTTCTGTGCCTCCTGCACTGGCGGGCAGATTCTTTACCGCTGAGCCACCTGGGATGATTATAAAAAAATTTTTGACTTCTAAATAGGGAGTTACAAATGTTGTATGGAAATATTGTGCAGTATCTCAACATTTGTGATTTGGGGAGCAGAATCAATGTAATTAAAATCACAGGCACAATGAATTGCCTGTTTACTTCAGTCAGAGAGAAATAATTGCCTAAAAATAATATGAACTTAATAAAAACACAATACTCCATATACTAGTTGGAAGTATAAACATTATTTTTATATCTGATAAAATGCCAGCTATGTGAGGATAAGTGGTTTGAATGTATTAAATGTAATGAATGTATTTAAAAAGAAGCTTTTTAGCTGGTTGAGCAGTTTATACTTTGTGAATATAATCAATGTATTTATTATTTTCAAAATGTATATCAGGAGGGCGAGGGATCAACATGGTGGAGTAGGAAGATTCTGAAATCATCTCTTTGTAAAAGTGTAAACTTCAATTACCAAAAAAAATTACAACTACTTACAAATTAACCCTTTCTGAGAATGCCCTGAAGTGTAGCTGAAAAGATTTTCAACAGCTAAAAATATAAAAAAGAACCACAACCAGATGAGTAGGAAGGATGGAGATGTGGTCTAGTCAGGACCCACACTCCCAGGTAGGTAACTGTAAGCAGGAAGGATATCTCAATTGCTGAGATCCTCCTGGAAAAGTGAGGAGGTTCTCACCTGAACCCCATATTGAGTTAAGAGGTAATAGTTTGAAATGTCCCTGAGTCAGACCCACTTGGTGACTTGGAGAGCCTCTTGGAGAGGGACGAGGGAGCTGGGACTTTTTTGTGATCTTATTCTACCCTGCTGACAGTGGCACTGGTGTGCATTGTTTTGGAATCCTCTCCATGACGTATTAGCCCTGGGGGACTGCCCCACCCACAAGCATACCTGTAGCAGTCACATGCCACTAGGCCTTGCAGCCAGTACTGCTGGAGGGCCTATCCTGCCCACCAGCATGCCCACAGCAACCATACAGGGCAAAGCCTTGCAATCAGTTGGTTCAGTGTACCCACAGCAGTCAGCCTCACCAAAATAGAAGGGAGCACACAGCCCATAAAGAAGACAGACACCCCTGGAACATCTGTCTCTGGTGGCCAGAGGGGAGTCTGCTGCTGAGCTCATGGAGCATCTCCTACATAAGACCACTTCCCAAAGATTTGGAGACAGAGGGCCTAATACACACCTAATGCATAGATATAAATAAAGGATTAGGCAAAATGAGAAGAAAGATAAATACATTTTAAATTAAAAAAAAAAAGCAAGACAATACCTCAGAAAAAGAGCTAAGTGAGATGGGGATAAGAGATCTACTTGATAATGAGTTCAAGGCAGTGATCATAAAGATGCATACCAAACTCGGGAGACAAATGGAAAGACATAATGAGAACTTTAATTAAGAGTTAGAATTTATAAAAAGAACCAACCAGAACTAAAGAATCGGTGAAGGCAATGGCACTCCACTCCAGTACTCTTGCCTGGAAAATCCCATGGATGGAGAAGCCTGGTGGGCTGCAGTCCGTGGGGTCGCCAAGAGTCGGACACGACTGAGCGACTTCCCTTTCACTTTTCACTTTCATGCATTGGAGGAGGAAATGGCAACCCACTCCAGTGTTCTTGCCTGGAGAATCCCAGGGATGGGGGAGCCTGGTGGTCTGCTGTCTATGGGGTCACACAGAGTCGGACATGACTGAAGTGACTTAGCAGCAGCAGAGCTAAAGAATACAATAACCTAAATGAAAAATATGCCAGAGAGGACCTATGGCAGATTAGAGCAGCCGTCCCCATCCTTTTTGGCATCAGAGACCGGTTTTGTGGAAGACAAGTTTTCTGCAGAACAGGGGGTGGTGGGGGGGGCAGGAAGGGATGATTTAGGGTTGATTCAAGCACATTAAATTTATTGTGCACTTTATTTCTATTATTATCACTATTTCTATTATTTTATATATGAAATACAATGAAATAATTGTGCAGCTCACCAGCATGCAGAACCAGATCATCAGGCACTATTAGATTCTCACAAGGAGCACACAGCCTAGACCCTTCACATGGGCAGTTCACACTAGGCTTTGCCCTCCTGTGAGAATCTAATGGGCTTCTCTGATGGCTCAGACCATAAAGAATTCACCTGCGATGCAGGAGACCTGGGTTCAGTCCCTGGGTTGGGAAGATGCCCTGGAGGAGGGCATGGAAACCCACTCCAGTATTCTTGCCTGGAAAATCCCATGATGCCGCCGCTGTTCTGACAGGAGGCAGAGCTTGTAATGTGAGTGATGGGGAGTGGCTTTAAACACAGATGAGCTTGCTCCTCTCCTGTGCAGCCTGGTTCCTAACTGGTGGGTACCGGTCCATGGCCCAGGGGTTGGAGAGCCTTGGATTAGATGATACAGAACAGATCAGAGGTCCGGAGCACAGGGTAGTGGAAATCACCCAGCTGGAATAGCAAAAAGAAAAAAAAAAAAAATTAAATTCGTATAGTTTAAGGGCCCTCTGGGACAACTTCAGCAATTCTATCTGATAGAATCGTGTTGTTTGTATGACCATTTCTATTTTAATAGAAAAATATAGAAGTATGCTTTTAACTGACATTTCTTAAACATATAAAGTGAATTGATAATTTTCATGGATATAAAATTACTATTAAGTTTATNAAAAAGAAAAAAAAAAAAATTAAATTCGTATAGTTTAAGGGCCCTCTGGGACAACTTCAGCAATTCTATCTGATAGAATCGTGTTGTTTGTATGACCATTTCTATTTTAATAGAAAAATATAGAAGTATGCTTTTAACTGACATTTCTTAAACATATAAAGTGAATTGATAATTTTCATGGATATAAAATTACTATTAAGTTTATATTTCTTCAGTACCTACATTGTTTTAAATCCTAATATTTATTTATTGTTTGATCTTTGTAACAAACCTATGAGAAATTTAGTATTATTATAATCATACCCATCTTACAGATGAGGAGATTGAGAACCAGAGAAGCTTATTGATTTGTCTAAAGGTACCCAGTCAGTAAGTGGTAAAGCCAAGGTTTGAAGTTTAGCATTCTAGTTTTATGCTCTTAACTAATTGTAATACTGACATCCAATGATGATTTCTGAAAGCACTACTAAATTATGTAAAATATATTAATGCATACTTATTTATCTTTACTAACAAAAATGGACCTTTTCATGCGGTCAAAGAAAACTTCCTCCTTCATTTACATCTGTAATTGTAATCACTATTTCTTTACACTTTGTAAAATAAAAAGCTATAACATCAACCTTTTCTTTTGTTTTAATCTGAGATTGCAACATTCAGTTATTGATTTCCTATTGTGTGCTAGAATATGTCAATACTACTAATCTTTTGCTTTTAATATTAGGGAGCTAATTTCTAATGAATTTCTCTGAACTGAGAAGTAATCTGCTCTCTAGGAAGTCATAAGTAGTCCATATATATCTCTTTTGATTCTTTTATCTCACCTAGAATGTATTGCATTTAGAAATCATTGAATCATCTATTTTACTCAAACAGCTGACATTCAATCACACGTTAATATTACTTCACTTCTTATTCAGAGTTTTAAAACTCTATCTCTTTCATTATCTTTCAAAACCTTAAAAGGGATTGACAATTATAATGATGTGTCTTGTGATACAAAGCATAATAAATTGTAAATAAGCCATGAATAGGAATGAAATAAAAGAAAAAAGGCTAAGAAAAAAACCCAGTCAAATAATGTACAATAGTTTCTTCTTTCAGTCAAGGAAATAAATACTCGTTGCAATAGAATCTAACTCTTCTAAGACCCTTTAAGGACAATTTCTACTGCAAAGTGAGAACATTTGAAGTTCCATTTGAATAAAGCAGCACTTCTGGCCTATAAAAGTAGATAAGCTTTCAGGATTCGTCTTGTAGAAAAGACAAGCCTAATGGGGGAAAAAAAAAGCCCATCAGTAGATACATCTTAGCAAGGAAACAGTTTCCTAATGGTGCGCACATAGGTCTCTGTTCTTGATTTAATGGCTATATTTCTATGAACACTGAATCTCAGAGGGTTACACTGATATGGTTAGATGAGAAATTAAATTCCAGTGATTTTGTATTGAAATCTATGCTTTAAAAATGAAAAAGTTTTGATTTGATCAATCTGAGACTTATGTTGAATCATTTTAGCCATATCCAAACTTATTCAGAATATATATGAAATTATATCATGGAAATTTGATAATTTGGAGCTAAATTTTTCTTTTTTTTAGAGCTGTATATAGCTTTTCTGAACTCTAATCATATTGCTCAATGTTTTTGTGAGTAGTAAAGTGAGTTTTTTAGGAAGTAGTGCATATCAGTTAGAAGGCTTTGTGAAGCCAGTGCTTGAAAAACTGACTTAGGACAGTTAGAAAATTTATTATCTTCCAGGATGACATCAAGGTGGATTGATTCATCAACTCAATCTTGCCAGCAAGAGTCCAAATTCTTTTAGCCTCTACCCTGCTGCCTACGACACCAGCTTTATATACCCCTGGTTTCCTTAATGATCTTGAGATGGATGCTATACGTGTTTATGTTTTTGTCATGTGTAGTGTTTATGTTTTTGTTATGTAGCGTTTATGTTTTTGTCGTGTGTGTGTGTGTTTGAGAGACAGAGAGAGAGTAAGATGGAGGGAGAGAGAGGCTTTTTATATGAACACTTGAATTAAGTTGGAATTATTTAAGAAAGAACTAAGATAAGATCCCACATGAAGCACAACAGGCTGAAAAAAGAAAAAGAGAACAGGAAGGAAGAAAGGATGCCTGGGCGATCACCAGTGTCCAATACAGGGAAGCAACGTAAGAAAACAAAACCATGTTACTATGTTTAATGATAATATTTGTAGATAGCATATTCTATTATAATTTGGCTCTACTGGACTAGCATTGTTGTGTCCAATATTGAAAGCCATATTGAAAAAAATGTTAAATGTTCTCTATTTGTTGGAAACATTTTTTGGAATTCAGTTGTAGCCTCTTAATACTTAAGTCTAAATTCTCAATCATACAGATGCAAAGTGGAATTTTGAAAAAAAAGCAATGTGACTTTATATTAGTAAATTTGTGAGCCTTATTGTATATGGCAGAGATTGCTACTTACTTTCACAAACTTGAGTTGGTTATGATTGCTCAGAATAAAGACTGCTTGGCAGCCTCCCCAGCAGCTGCTGCTGCTGCTGCTGCTAAGTCGCTTCAGTCGTGTCCGACTCTGTGCGACCCTGTAGACGGCAGCCCACCAGGCTCCCCCGTCCCTGGGATTCTCCAGGCAAGAACACTGGAGTGGGTTGCCATTTCCTTCTCCAGCGCATGAAAGTGAAAAGTGAAAGGGAAGTCGCTCAGTCGTGTCCCACCCCAGCAGCTAGGTGGAGCCATAGGATCAAGGTCTTCCACTGGGACGTGAGCAGAAGTGATGTGTGCCGCTTTCAGTTTATGCTTTTAAAGGGCAAGTGCGACACTTTATGGACGGTAGAAACAAGAAGAAGGAATCTGGACACCTGGTGACTTTAAACAGAAGATCTAAACATATCTAGCTGCATCGTTTACAAGATCTAAATGTATCTAGGTGCATCAGCCTAGATATGTATGTCTAGCGTGTAGAAGACATTTTTAATTTAGGCTGAACCTATATCCCAGTACCATAAACTATCTAGAAGTAAGGTGTGGCTCCTTGAGATTGGAAACTGAATTACAATCCTTCTGGGTACATTATGAAATACCTTGTTTGGCTTTAAATATTTTTAGGGGGGAGTAGCTTCATATGGAACTCCCAATATTTTTATTTTGATATTGTAGTTCTTTATGCACACAGCAGATTTAACTGTTTTAAATGAATTTACTCATTTTAAGCAATTAACATCCAATCACTTTGCTTAAAATAATCAAACCATTTGTGTGTGTGTATATATATATATATACACACACAGCATACATCTCCACTGTTTACTGTCTCAAAGCATTTTAACAAGCTATTGTGCTGGCAGAATTAATTAGATCTGAAAACTGGTATAATAAAAACAATAAAAGCTATAAGAATGCATTAAAATAGAATAGCAAAGTAATAGAAACTCAGGTTTTTTAAAGTTGTATTTGACTAGTCAAATGTTCCTTAATAACTAGATGCATCAGAATACATTGTTCATTATAATATTAAAAGGAATGTAATAAAATGAAAATTGAGGCAACAGAGAATTCAGTATGCATAATTATTTTAAATTTAAAATCTTCCCCATAATGAACATAGCTAAAAACATAAAAGACAAATGATAGAGAAATTAGAAGCAATTATCAAAAGAATTCTCAGCAGAAATTTTTGATTTAAATTAAAGCCTGTGATTAAAAATCTTCTGCCTCTTTGTCCTTCTCCACTTTTCCCACAATCCACTACAGCTGCTGCACCTTGCAACTTAATTTCTTTTCCCCCAAGACAGTCATGCTATGCTTGATCCATAGCAAGAATGTACATATCAACTTTAGGTCTTTTCTGGTTTTTGATTTTACATGCACTAATGCTTGCACTTCTACATGCACTAACATTTAAAAGAACAAAGATGAAAATGCTATTGTATAAAGGACATGAAAATGGAATTATTTTCACCAACAAATTTTGTTACTTTTGTAAGTGAAAAGGGGGACCTTTTCAATTTTATTTTTTTGAGGTTTGAAATGTAGTACAATGTATTTTGGCGACTGGGGCTGAATTACAATTATTTAGGTGCCTTAAACGTGGAAAAGATTATCGTGCATCATCTCCAGATATGATTCATTTATTCATTCAATCGAAAATGGTTTTGAGCATATGCTTAGGGAGTGTTCCAGGTGCTGGAGACACAACATTGAACAAAATAACTTGTTCTTATTATGTTTACATTCTGGCGATTGAATTAATACACCGTAAAATAAGTATGCGGGGAAGGCAATGGCACCCCACCCCAGTACTCTTGCCTGGAAAATCCAATGGACGGAGTAGCCTGGTGGGCTGCAGTCCATGGGGTCGCTAACAGTCAGACAGACTGAGCGACTTCACTTTCACTTTTCTCTTTCATGCATTGGAGGAGGAAATGGCAACCCACTCCAGTGTTCTTGCCTGGAGAATCCCAGGGATGGGGGAGCCTGGTGGGCTGCCATCTATGGGGTCACACAGAGTTGGACACGACTGAAGTGACTTAGCAGCAGCAGCAGCAGCAAAATAAGTATGAGGCAATTCAAGAAAGTTCTATTTTTTGATAAATGTATTTTAGTTCTTTGGGAACGTACGATTCTTTTAAAATTGTACTCTTTTGTTACTAAAATGTGTTCCTTTGTTCAGTTCAGTCACTCAGTCATGTCTGATTCTTTGTGACCCCATGGACAGCAGCACACCAGGCCTCCCTGTCCATCACCAGCTCCCAGAGTTGACTCAAACTCATGTCCATAGAGTTGGTGATGCCATCCAACCATTTCATCCTCTGTCTTCCCCTTCTTCTCCCACCTTCAATCTTTCCCACCATCAGGGTCTTTTCCAATGAGTCAGTTCGTCACCTCAGGTGGCCAAAGTATTGGAGTTTCAACTTCAACATCAGTCCTTCCAATGACTATTCAGGACTAATTTTCTTTAAGATGGACTGGTTGGATTTCCTGGCAGTCTAAGGGACTCTCAAGAGTCTTCTCCAACACCACAGTTCAAAAGCATCACTTCTTTGGTGTTCAGCTTTCTTTATGGTCCAGCTCTCACATCCATACATGATTATTGGAAAAAACATAGCTTTGCCCAGACAGACCTCTGCTTTTTAATATGCTGTCTAGGTTGGTCATAGTTTTTCTTTCAAGGAACAAGCATCTTTTAATTTCATGGCTGCAGGCACCATCTGGAGTGATTTTGGAGACCCCCAAAATAAAGTCTCTCACTGTTTCCATTATTTCCCCATCTGTTTGCCATGAAGTGATGGGACCGGACGCCATGATCTTTGTTTTCTGAATGTTGAGTTTTAAGCCAACTTTTTCACTCTCCTCTTTTTTACTTTTATTGGCTCTTTAGTTCTTCTTTGCTTTCTGCCATAAGGGTGGTGTCATGTGTGTATCTGAGGTTATTGATATTTCCCCTGGCAATCTTGATTCCAGCTGGTGATTCAATCAGTCCAGCATTTCTCATGATGTACTCTGCATATAAGTTAAATAGGCAGGGTGACAATATATAGCTTTGATGTATTCCTTTCCCGATTTGGAACCAATCTATTTTTCCATGTCCAGGTCTAACTGTTGCTTCTTGACCTGCATACAGATTTCTCAAGAGGCAGTTCAGGTGGTCTGGTATTCCCATCTCTTGAAGAATTTTCCACAGTTTGTTGTGATATACACAGTCAAAGGCTTTGGCATAGTCAATAAAGCAAGTAGATATTTTTCTGGTATTCTCTTGCTTTTTCCATGATCCAATGGATGTTGGCGATTTGATCGCTGGTTCCTCTGGGCTTTTCTGAATCCAGCTTGAACGTCTGGAAGTTCATGGTTCACATACTGTTGAAGCCTGGCTTGGAGAATTTTGAGCATTACTTTGCTAGTGTGTGAGTTGAGTGCAATTGTGCGGTAGTTTGAGTATTCTTTGGCACTGCCTATATGTTCCTTTGTGTGTATGCTTAGATTACATATTGGCTAATATGTATTGATACCATTTATTTGCTCAGTATATCCTTTGTCATTTTTCAAAAGTCACTGGTAATAAGCTATTATAAAATAGTAATTAAAAATCCTTCATTTAATATATTTGTTCACCCCTTTTGAAATTTATAAGGTCCAAAATGATCAACTTACATGAAAAAGTGGAGAAATTTTAAGTGGTTTTAAAAGTTGAAATCATTAGTTGCATTTTGTTGAAGAGTGGTGTTAATTTTATTTGGAATTCTGCATTCTTATATTTACATAATGCAGTGCCTACTTCACAGGGACATATCAGATAATTTCCCAATGTAATATAATATCTGACACATACCAAAAAATCTATATAATATATAGTCAGGAAAGTAACCATAACAATAAAGAAACAAGAGTGTAGCATCCTACTTAAAAGCTAGATTATAATTAATATTGTTTTTGATAATATTTTATAGGAAAAATAATCTTTTTTGAAAATTTTTTTGTTAATGTCTACCTTTTTATATTTTAACTAATAACCATACAATATTATGAGTGTTACCTTAAGAAATATTTATTTTCTCCTTTTTTTAAATACTAAAGATAAGTTTTATTTTGAAATAATTTGAAATAATTATTTTGAAATAATATGGCAAGACCAGTATAAAGAACCTTTTTTCTGATAATTTGAAACTGAGTTATGATATTATACCTCATCATTCTCAAATGTTTATTGTGTAATCTCTACAAACACATTCTCCTACCTAACCACAATACAGTAATCAATGTCAGCATATTGACATTAAAACATCACTACCATTTAATCTGTAGTTCCAATTAACTGTTTATCACTGCCAATAATAGTCAATCCAAGATCATGCATTTCCTTTAGCTGTCACTTTAAAAAATTTCAGAGCAGCTTTAAATTCCCAGTAAAACTAAGTGAAAATATGGAGTTCTCATATATTTACTCCCTGCCCTCACACACTTAGACTTACAAGTTCCTCTTTAGCAACATCCCACANTATCACTGCCAATAATAGTCAATCCAAGATCATGCATTTCCTTTAGCTGTCACTTTAAAAAATTTCAGAGCAGCTTTAAATTCCCAGTAAAACTAAGTGAAAATATGGAGTTCTCATATATTTACTCCCTGCCCTCACACACTTAGACTTACAAGTTCCTCTTTAGCAACATCCCACACCAGATTGGTTGTTGTTTAGCTGCTAAGTTGTGTCCGATTCTTTGCGACCTCGTGGACTGCAGCCCACCAGGTTCCTCTGTCCACAGGATTTCCCAGGCAAGAATACTCAAGTGGCTGCCTTTTCCTTTTCCAGGGAATCTTTCCAACCCAGAGATCGAACCCACATCTTCTGCATTGGCAGGTGGATTCTTTACTTCTCAGCCATCTGGCAAGCCCACATCAACCAGATTGGTACATTTGTTATCACTGATAAATCCATATTGGCATATCATTACCATCCAAAGCCCATTAGCATTGTACATCCTGTGGTTTTTAACAAATATATAACATGTATCACCACAGTATCATATAGAATAGTGTCACTGCTCTGACAATCCTGTGTGCTCTGCCTGTCTGTCCAACTAGCCCTTGGTAATCATTGACATTTTTACTGTCTCTGGGGTTTTGCCTTTTTCAGAATGCTGTTTATTATACTTGGAATCATAACAGTGTGTAGCCCTTTCAGATTGGCTTCTTTTACACAGAAAAATGCATGAAACTTTCCTCCATGTATTTTCTTGACTTGATAGCTCATTTCTTTTCAGCACTGAATAATATATAATTGTCTGGATACAGTACCTCAATTTATTATCCATTCACCTATTGAAGGACATTTTGGTTACTTCTGAGTTTTGACAATTATCAGTAAAGCTGCTATGAACATTCATGTGCAGGTTTTTGCATGCACAAAGTTTTTCAACTCCTTTGGGTAAATACCATGCTGGATGGTATAGTAAGAGTATATTTATTTTTGTAAGAAGCTGCCAAGCTGTCTTCCAAAGTGGCTGTATTCTCATCAGCAATGAATGAGAATTTCTGTACCACAACCTCATCAGTGTCCTGTGTTTTGGATTTTGGTCTAATAAGTGCGTAGTGGTGCTCCAGTGTTGTTTTAATTTGCAATTACCGAATGATGTATGATGTTGAATGCCTTTTCATATGCTTATTTACCATCTGTGTATATTATTTGGTGAGCTGTCTGCCTAGGTCTTTAGTCCATTTTTTAATTGAGTTGTTCATTTGTTTATTGTTGAGTTAAAAGAGTTCTTTGTGTACTTGGATAACAGATCTTTGTAAGATCTATCTTTTGAAAATACTTTCTCCCAGTCTGTGGGTTTGCCTTTCATTTTCTTGGTAGTCTTTCATAGAGTAATTTTTAAAAAATGTTTCTTAAGTATTAGAAAATTTTTATTGATGTATAATTAACATAAAACATTATATTTGTTTCAGAGGTATAACATAATGATTCAATACTTATATGTATTGTGAAATAATCACCACATAAGTCTAATTAATATCCTTAACCATACATAGTTACCAAATTATTTTTCTTGTGTTAAGAACTTTTATCTCCTGTTATTTAGTTCTTTGATATATTTCATCAGAACTTTGCAGTTTTCCTCAGAGAGGTCTTCTGCATATTTTCTTTTCTTAATTTTCTTTTTTCTTTATTTTGGGCTGTGCTGGGTCTTCATTGCTACATGGGCTTTTTCTCTGGTTTCAGCAAGAAGGAGCTACTCTCTAGATGCGGTGCATCGGCTTTTCGTTAGGGGGCCTCTCTTGCTGCAGATCATAGGCTCTAGGCGTGCAGGCTCCGTGGCTGTGGGTCCCGGGCTCTAGCGTGCAGGCTCAGTGGCTGTGGGTCCTGGGCTCTAGCGTGCAGGCTCAGTGGCTGTGGTACACCGGCTTAGTTGCTCTGCGGCACGTCGAGTCTTCCGGACGACCTGAGTCTGCTGCCGTGGCGGGCAGATCCTTTGCTACTGAGCCACAGGGAAGCCCCTACATATTTTCAAAGATTTATATATTTAAGTGTTTTATTTTGAGGGTGCTGATATAAATGATAGTATGTGGTTTTTTTTTTTTTTCCATTTAGTCATTTAATTGTTCAGAGTAAAGTTAGTAGTATTACTGTTGTATTGCGTGTTGAAGTCATGTTGCCTCAGTGAAGCAATTACATTCCTAGCATACAGATTTTAGCTTCTAGTGATCATTTCTGAGTCAAAGATGAAAATGAGACTGTCCATACCCTTATTTTCTATACTGTGATTTACTGGAACTCATTTTATATGATGCTGACACTTCTACATTATTCTGCATTTCTCAATTGTTTTTCACAATTCATCGTTGAGTCATTTTGTCTCATTATGATAGAATGCTTCTGTCTTTAAAATATATGTATATATATATTCCAGCCATATATATATATATATATATATACACACACATATATTTTTTCTCAGATTATTTTCCATTATAGGTTAAGTAATGTGTTTTGAATTTCAGTTTCTACTTGTTCATTGATGAGATCAATTTTTAAAAATCTTCTGTTTAACTCAAAGAGCCCCTCAGTCTTTCCTGGACTTTGTGGACTTTCTTCACATCTTGAAATTTTCAGGCTGGTTGTTTCATAGCATGTCTCTTTGTCTGATATTTTTCCATGATTAGATTCAGGTTGTGCATTTGGGGCAGCTAGTTCTCAGAGTGATATTGTGCTTTTCTCATCTCACACTATCAAGTGGTACATGGTTTCCATTTGTCCTCTTACTGAAGACGTTAACTTTGATCCTTCTGGTAAGTAGGTGTCTGAGAGGTTTCTTCACTATAATTTTATTCTTTCTATCCTTTTATATATTTTCAGGGAGACATTTAGATACTATACAAGTTTTCCATTTCCCATTAAAGTGTCACTGAATTTACTTTTCTAATTATCACCTACTGTGTAACAAATCACTCCAGAACACAGTGATTTAAAATACCTATTTTATCTTTCACATATCTATAGGTGGATTGGGGTATGTTAGATCATTCTTGCTGAAGTCAAATAGTGGTTGGTCTGAAGTGATATGAAGGCTTGGCTGGGCTGGATGTACAGGTTGCTCACCCACCCACTCAGCCCATCTGGGAGTTGAGTCTGGAGGTTAGCTGGATGATCAGCTGTGGCTGCTAAACAGAGGCCTCCAGCCATGGCCTCTTCATGTAATTTGGGTTTCTCATATCCTGGTAACTAAGTTCTGAGAGTGAGAGCAAGAAGGGCAGGGGAGGAAGGAAGGAACATATACAAACATAGAATAATAGCTATGCACTCGCACACATTTATCATTGGTAGTTTGCGTTCTGCCCTGATAGGGGTATTTCCACAATGTAAAAATGCTCAGGGCTTTTTATGGCACCATTGTTTCAATACCATATCATCAAATCCACTTTTACTTTCTATCCCCTACCTCTTTCCACCCCTTCCCACCAACTCCCTGCTTTGAATATTGAACAACCTCCTATCACTAATAATTCCTTTTTCTCTCCAAAAATAAGATTCTCCTCTGGCTAGACTCCAGCCAGAGCCACTGCCAAGCCACTTCCCCCTCTGCACATGCCTTCTTCCCACTCAAGTGATCTGATACCTCGAAACTGGGACATACAGGTACTGCTCTTACTTAGCCTCATCTATCGGCTTTTGTAGAGAATCAATCATTCAAGGAGAAAGGGAAAATATAAGAAGAAACTTTTCATTACTTTTCATTTGAGCCAATTATTTTCTACATGTCGATTTTACTTTTAAAATTTTTATTTTTACTTTATTTTACTTTACAGTACTGTATTGGTTTTGGCATACATTGACATGAATCCGTCATGGGTGTACATGAACTCCCAAACATGAACCCCCCCTTCCCACCTTTAAAATTATTTAGTAAATAAGGCGGATTGATAATGGGAGAGATTGACATAGAGACTGAAAAGTCTTCAAATGTAACTTGGAGGCTATTAGAAAAGTAGAAAAGATAGCATCTGAAAAGTGAAAATTGTCATTTTAGAAAGAAAGGAACAAAGATTTCTATTGTCAGAAAGGAGCAAATATTTCTGTTTTCTTATTTTAGGGTGTTTCCCCCCATAATTGTATAATCTTTATCTTATACCAAACCCTCAAATTAGGAGTGTGATTTTTAACTTATTGAAGCACTCAATAACATTTTCCAACTAATTGCCTATGAACGGTGTTACTGGATAAGTATTATCATGTTTAAGCACTACTTAGAATTACTATTGAAAAAAGAATGTGAATGCCATTGCTATTAATGTTCTTATGTTTATTTTTTATTGAAATGTAATTGACATATGATATTGCATGCATTAAAAATATATAGCATACAATATGATTAGCACCATAGTATTAGCTAANACATTTTCCAGCTAATTGCCTATGAACGGTGTTACTGGATAAGTATTATCATGTTTAAGCACTACTTAGAATTACTATTGAAAAAAGAAATACTGTGAATGCCATGCTATTAATGTTCTTATGTTTATTTTTTATTGAAATGTAATTGACATATGATATTGCATGCATTAAAAATATATAGCATACAATATGATTAGCACCATAGTATTAGCTAATGCATCTATCATGTCACATATTTATCATTTCTATTTGTGGTGGGAATAACTAAGATACAGTCTCTTAGAAAGTTTGAAGTTTACAATACAATATTGCTGACTATGAGCTTCCTGAGTGACTCAGCAATAAAGAATCCACCTGCAATACAGAAGACACAGGAGATGAGGGTTTAATCCCTGGATCACGAAGATCTTCTGGAGGAGGGCATGGCAACCCACTTTAGTATTCTTGCCTGAAAAATCCCATGGACAGAGGAGCCTGATGGGCTACAGTCCATAGGGTCTTTAAGAGTCAGACATGACTTAAGTGAGAATAAAGAATCCACCTGCAATACAGAAGACACAGGAGATGAGGGTTTAATCCCTGGATCACGAAGATCTTCTGGAGGAGGGCATGGCAACCCACTTTAGTATTCTTGCCTGAAAAATCCCATGGACAGAGGAGCCTGATGGGCTACAGTCCATAGGGTCTTTAAGAGTCAGACATGACTTAAGTGAGTGAACATGGTATGGCATGGCCCTCCTAACTATAATCATTATGCTATGCAGTTGATCTCCAAAACTTATCTTCTGTTTTTAAGTCTGTGCCCTTAGACAAGAGCTCCTGAATTCCCCCACCCTCCTATTATTATACTCTCTGCTTTTACGAGTTTGGTTTAGTTGAATTCCACATGTAAGTGATGTCATACAATATTTGCTTTTTTCTATCTACATTATGTCACTTAACATAAGATCTTTAAGATCCATTCATGTTGTTTCAATTAGCGGCATTTCCTTCTTTCTCATGGCTGAATAATATTATATATATATATACATATATATATATGTATATATGTATATATGTCAGTTCAGTTCAGTCCCTCAGTCGTGTCTGACTCTTTGCGACCTCATGAATCAAAGGCTGCCAGGCCTCCCTGTCCATCACCAACTCCCGGAGTTCACTCAAACTCATGTCCATTGAGTTGGTGATGAACACACATATATTTTTTCTCAGATTATTTTCCATTATAGGTTAAGTAATGTGTTTTGAATTTCAGTTTCTACTTGTTCATTGATGAGATCACTTTTTAAAAATCTTCTGTTTAACTCAAAGAGCCCCTCAGTCTTTCCTGGACTTTGTGGACTTTCTTCACATCTTGAAATTTTCAGGCTGGTTGTTTCATAGCATGTCTCTTTGTCTGATATTTTTCCATGATTAGATTCAGGTTGTGCATTTGGGGCAGCTAGTTCTCAGAGTGATATTGTGCTTTTCTCATCTCACACTATCAAGTGGTACATGGTTTCCATTTGTCCTCTTACTGAAGACGTTAACTTTGATCCTTCTGGTAAGTAGGTGTCTGAGAGGTTTCTTCACTATAATTTTATTCTTTCTATCCTTTTATATATTTTCAGGGAGACATTTAGATACTATACAAGTTTTCCATTTCCCATTAAAGTGTCACTGAATTTACTTTTCTAATTATCACCTACTGTGTAACAAATCACTCCAGAACACAGTGATTTAAAATACCTATTTTATCTTTCACATATCTATAGGTGGATTGGGGTATGTTAGATCATTCTTGCTGAAGTCAAATAGTGGTTGGTCTGAAGTGATATGAAGGCTTGGCTGGGCTGGATGTACAGGTTGCTCACCCACCCACTCAGCCCATCTGGGAGTTGAGTCTGGAGGTTAGCTGGATGATCAGCTGTGGCTGCTAAACAGAGGCCTCCAGCCATGGCCTCTTCATGTAATTTGGGTTTCTCATATCCTGGTAACTAAGTTCTGAGAGTGAGAGCAAGAAGGGCAGGGGAGGAAGGAAGGAACATATACAAACATAGAATAATAGCTATGCACTCGCACACATTTATCATTGGTAGTTTGCGTTCTGCCCTGATAGGGGTATTTCCACAATGTAAAAATGCTCAGGGCTTTTTATGGCACCATTGTTTCAATACCATATCATCAAATCCACTTTTACTTTCTATCCCCTACCTCTTTCCACCCCTTCCCACCAACTCCCTGCTTTGAATATTGAACAACCTCCTATCACTAATAATTCCTTTTTCTCTCCAAAAATAAGATTCTCCTCTGGCTAGACTCCAGCCAGAGCCACTGCCAAGCCACTTCCCCCTCTGCACATGCCTTCTTCCCACTCAAGTGATCTGATACCTCGAAACTGGGACATACAGGTACTGCTCTTACTTAGCCTCATCTATCGGCTTTTGTAGAGAATCAATCATTCAAGGAGAAAGGGAAAATATAAGAAGAAACTTTTCATTACTTTTCATTTGAGCCAATTATTTTCTACATGTCGATTTTACTTTTAAAATTTTTATTTTTACGTTATTTTACTTTACAGTACTGTATTGGTTTTGGCATACATTGACATGAATCCGTCATGGGTGTACATGAACTCCCAAACATGAACCCCCCCTTCCCACCTTTAAAATTATTTAGTAAATAAGGCGGATTGATAATGGGAGAGATTGACATAGAGACTGAAAAGTCTTCAAATGTAACTTGGAGGCTATTAGAAAAGTAGAAAAGATAGCATCTGAAAAGTGAAAATTGTCATTTTAGAAAGAAAGGAACAAAGATTTCTATTGTCAGAAAGGAGCAAATATTTCTGTTTTCTTATTTTAGGGTGTTTCCCCCCATAATTGTATAATCTTTATCTTATACCAAACCCTCAAATTAGGAGTGTGATTTTTAACTTATTGAAGCACTCAATAACATTTTCCAACTAATTGCCTATGAACGGTGTTACTGGATAAGTATTATCATGTTTAAGCACTACTTAGAATTACTATTGAAAAAAGAATGTGAATGCCATTGCTATTAATGTTCTTATGTTTATTTTTTATTGAAATGTAATTGACATATGATATTGCATGCATTAAAAATATATAGCATACAATATGATTAGCACCATAGTATTAGCTAACGCATCTGTCATGTCACATATTTATCATTCTATTTGTGGTAGGAATAACTAAGATACAGTCTCTTAGAAAGTTTTAAGTTTACAATACAATATTGCTGACTATGAGCTTCCTGAGTGACCAGCAATAAAGAATCCACCTGCAATACAGAAGACACAGGAGATGAGGGTTTAATCCCTGGATCATGAAGATCTTCTGGAGGAGGCATGGCAACCCACTTTAGTATTCCTGCCTGAAAAATCCCATGGACAGAGGAGCCCGATGGGCTACAGTCCATAGGGTCTCAAAGAGTCAGACATGACTTAAGCGACTGAACATGGTATGGCATGGCCCTCCTAACTATAATCATTATGCTATGCAGTTGATCTCCAAAACTTATCTTCTGCTTTTAAGTCTATGCCCTTAGACAAGAGCTCCTGAATTCCCTCACCCTCCTATTATTATACTCTGCTTTTACGAGTTTGGTTTATTTGAATTCCACATGTAAGTGATGTCATACAATATTTGCCCTTTTCTATCTACATTACGTCACTTAACATAAGATCTTTAAGATCCATTCATGTTGTTTCAACTAGCGGCATTTCCTTCTTTCTCATGGCTGAATAATATTATATATATATATATGTATATGTCAGTTCAGTTCAGTCCCTCAGTCATGTCCGACTCTTTGCAACCTCATGAATCAAAGGCCGCCAGGCCCCCCTGTCCATCACCAACTCCCAGAGTTCACTCAAACTCATGTCCATTGAGTTGGTGATGCCAGCCAGCCATCTCATCCTCTGTCGTCCCCTTCTCCTCCTGCCTCCAATCCCTCCCAGCATCAGAATCTTTTCCAATGAGTGAACTCTTTGCATAAGGTGGCCAAAGTATTGGAGTTTCAGCTTTAGCATCGGTCCTTCCAATGAACACCCAGGACTGATTTCTTTAGGATGGACTGGTTGAATCTCCTTGCAGTCCAAGGGACTCTCAAGAGTCTTCTCCAACACCACACTTCAAAAGCATCGATTCTTTGGTGCTCAGCCTTCTTCACAGTCCAACTCTCACATCCATACATGACCACTGGAAAAAACATAGCCTTGACTAGACTGAACTTTGTTGGCAAAGTAATGTCTCTGCTTTTGAATATGCTATCTAGGTTGGTCATAACTTTTCTTCCAAGGAGTAAGCGTCTTTTAATTTCATGACTAGAGTCACCATCTGCAATGATTTTGGAGCCCCCTAAAATAAAGTCTGTCACTGTTTCCACTGTTTCCCCATCTACTTGCCTTGAAGTGATGGGACCAGATGCCATGATCTTAGTGTTCTGAATGTTGAGCTTTAAGCCAACTTTTTACATTCCTCTTTCACTTTCATCAAGAGGCTTTTTAGTTCCTCTTCACTTTCTGCCATAAGGGTGGTGTCATCTGCATATCTGAGGTTATTGA
>SJYX01013861.1:293055-321541 GCA_006410675.1 Oreotragus oreotragus | reverse complement strand
TGATGCTAGGAGGGATTGGGCGCAGGAGGAGAAGGGGTCGACAGAGGATGAGATGGGTGGATGGCATTACTGACTCGATGGATGTGAGTCTGAATGAACTCTGGGAGTTGATGATGGACAGGGAGGCCTGGCATGCTGCAATTCATGGGGTCGCAAAGAGTCAGACACAACTGAGCAACTGAACTGAACTGAAGGTATCTAGGGCACTTAATATGTTTATACACACATTTTATGCACAGTGAAGTATAAGGTAGTTCTCAAATTACATTTGGTTATATTTTGAAATTTTGAGGTTAAATTGATTGTTTGAAACTTACAGTATCCTTTTTTCAAATAAAAGTATTATATTGACATTTTTCTTTCTGCCTAATGCAGAAAATAATTTAGACCATAATATAGCTTGAATCTTGTCAAATAGGAAATAAGTAAAAACAATCAAATTGCAGAAATGTAAATTAAAACTGAAAACTAAGATCATGAAAAATCATTTTTTATTTACTTTTCATTTACTTGCTCAAGGAGGAGGAATTTCTTTATATAATTAAGGGGAGAAATCTGTGGAATTTTTGAAGGAACTCATGTATATTTTAATAGACTTTTATAGATTTATTGAAGATAGCTATGTTTCTTTATGAATATATTATGCCATTTTCTAACTTAGAATTCTCAAATTCTTTAAAACACTGCTAGAATTCTTCTACTCTGTAGTAATTTGCTAAGGCTGCCGTAACAGAATGCTACCCACTGAGAGTGGTTTAAACAACAGAAATTAATTTTTCTGGTGATTCCAGAGGCCAGAGATCCAGGGTCAAAGCTTGATTTCTTCTGAGGTCTCTCTCCTTGGCTTGCATATTGCTGCCTCTTCACATGTCTTTTCCCTGTGCATGCAAATCCTGCTGTCTCTGTGTTTCCACATATTTTCTTTTTATAGGGACACCAGTCAGACTGGATTAAAGTCCACTCTAAGTTAATCACTTTAACTTAATCCCTTCTTTCCATCTATTTGTGTCTTCTTCAGTTTCTTTTATCAGTGTCTTATATTTCTCAGTGTACAAGTCTTTCATCTCCTTGGTGAAATTTACTCCTAAGTATTTTGTTCTTTTTGTAAATTGTAATTGCAATTTTGTAAAATGTGTAAACATTGCAGTTGTAAATGAGATTGTTTTCTTAATTTCTCTTTGTTATAGTTTGTTACTAGTATTGGATTGGCCAAAAAGTTCGTTTGGGTTTTCTACACCATCTTACTGGAAAACCTGAATGAAATTTCGGCCAACTCAATATAAAAATGCACTGATATACAGATTTTTGTATATCAGTTTTGTAGCTTGAAACTTTATTGAATTTGTTTATCAGTTCTAACAGTTTTTCAGTGTTTAAGGTTTTCTATGTATATTATTGTTATCTGATAATAGTGTCAGTTTTACTTCTTATTTCAATTTAGATGCCTTCTATTTCTTTTTCTTGCCCAATTTCTATGTCTAGGATTGAATATGTTGAATAAAGGTGGCAATGGGACATTTTTGTCTTCTTCTTGACCTTAGAGAAAAAAGCCTTCAGTATTTCACTAGATCAGCCTTGGGATTTCTTTGGAAGGAATGATGCTAAAGCTGAAACTCCAGTACTTTGGCCACCTCATGAGAAGAGTTGACTCATTGGAGAAGACTTTGATGCTGGGAGGAATTGGGGGCAGGAGGAGAAGGGGACGACCGAGGATGAGATGGCTGGATGGCATCACTGACTCGATGGAGGTTAGTCTGAGTGAACTCTGGGAGTTGATGATGGGCAGGGAGGCCTGGTGTGCTGCGATTCGTGGGGTCACAAAGAGTTGTACATGACTGAGCGACTGAACTGAGTTGAACTGAACTGAACTGATTTCACTATTGAATATGATGTTAGTTGTGGGCTTGTTACATGTGACATTTATTAAGACATCATCCACGTAAGAAAAAAGCAAATCTTGCTGGAGCTGAGATTTTGGAAGCAGATGTACCTGTACTTTTGAAAGTTGATTTTGTTGCCTACTAGTCATGAAAACTTGGGCATGTTTTTTTACCTCTCTGAGTTTGGAAAATGTGGATAATATTGTATGTTAATTGTGAGGATCACAGGAGTAAAGTATGCATAGAGTATCTACATTATAGTGAGCCTATGAATGGTGACTATACTAATAACAATGAAAAGATATTAATAATAACTAAATTCTTGTTTTGTTGCTGAATATCACACAAGTTCAGAGACATAGTAGACTGATCCTTAGAAATAAATAGACACAAACATAATGATGTGCATTTAATAGATGTGTATGTTTCCTAGGAGTGCCTTTTAAAATAAATTAGTGCAAACATGGTAGAGCTTTCCAGGTGGCTCAGTGGTAAAGACTGCCTGCAGTGCAGGAGACACAGACTCATTCCCTGGGTCCGGAAGATCCCTGGAGAAGGAAATGGTAACTTTTCCAGGGTCCTTGCCTGGGAAATCCCATGGACAGAGAACCTTGGTGGGCTACACTTCATTTGGTCACAAAAGAGTTGGACATGACTTAGCTACTAAACAATAGCAACAAAAATGGTAGCTTAGAACACCAGAAATTTATTCTTTCTGGAGGCCAGAAGTCTGAAATCAAATGTTGGCAGCATTGGTTCTTCTGGAAGCTCTGAAGATTTCATCCCATGCCTGTCTCTTGGCTCCATGGCTCACTGTAATCCTTGATATTCTTGGACTTACAGATTTATTACTATAATCTCTGCCTTTTTCTTCATATCTGTATGTCTGCTCACTTTTTCTTCTAAAGATACTTGTCATTGAATTTAGAGCCCTCTATACCTCAAGATGACCATCTCAGGATCCTCAACTTGCTTTGTCCTACAAGAACTTTTCCAAATAAGGTCATGTTTACAAGTTTTAGGCAGATACCTTTTGGGAAGCTACCATTCAACCCAGTACAATAGATATAATTTAATGAAATATTAAGGATAATTTAGCTAACCATATCATATATTTGACAAATTATTTATAACTCATTTTTTTTAGCACATTTAAGGTTTGATATTTAAAATAAAGCCTAAAATTAATGAAGGTAAATTTCTTGCTTTTCAAACATGAATATTGGAGAAGTTAGACATTTATTTCCATATAAATTATAAGAAATGAAATCCACTACAAGTGGGAGAAAGAATTAGAGTAATAATGGCTAGTGATAATGACAATTATTATTCAGTATTTACTGCATGCATAATACACATTTTTTAGTGAATAAAATGAATTTATTATATTATGATTACAAAATTTCTGAAATTCTTAATGCCCAGCATGTTAATTCTTACTAAATATAAGGAAAATAGGTGTCAAATGTATTTTTTAGAAATAGACTTGTGTTATAGTACTGAGCCTGGTTGACACCACTAGCTGAATCATCTGGGATTCAGATTTATGGCTGTCTTTTCCTTTTTTTAAAATTAATTTATTTTTTATTGAAGGATAATTGCTTTATAGAATTTTGCTGTTTTCTGTCAACCTCAACATGAATCAGCCATCAGTTCAGTTCAGTTCAGTCACACAGTAGTGTCCGACTCTTTGTGACCTCATGAATCGCAACATGCCAGGCCTCCCTGTCCATCACCAACTCCCAGAGTTCACTCAAACTCATGTCCATCAAGTCGGTGATGCCATCCAGCCATCTCATCCTCTGTCGTCCCCTCCTCTTCCTGCCCCCAGTCACTCCCAGCATCAGGGTCTTTTCCAATGAGTGAACTCTTCGCATGAGCTGGCCAAAGTATTGGAGTTTCAGCTTCAGCATAAGTCCTTCCAATGAACACCTAGGACTGATCTCCTTTAGGATGGACTGGTTGGATCTCCTTGCAGTCCAAAGGACTCTCAAGAGTCTCATAATCCTTTATATTTCTGCATTGTCTGTTTTAACCTCTCCTTTTGCATTTCTAATTTTGTTGATTTTATTCTTCTCTATTTTTTTCTTGATGAGTCTGGCTAAAGGTTTGTCAATTTTGTTTATCTTCTCAAAGAATCAGCTTTTAGTTTTATTAATTTTTACTATGGTTTCTTTCATTTCTTTTTCATTTATTTCTGCTCGGATTTTTATGATTTCTTTCCTTCTACTAATTTTTTTTCTTCTTCTTTTCCCAGTTGCTTTAGGTGTAAAGTTAGGTTGTCTATTCAATGTTTTTCTTGTTTCTTGAGGTAGGATTGTATTGCTATAAACGTCCCTCTTAGAGACTGCTTTTGCTGCAGCCCACAGGTTTTGAGTTGTGTTTTCATTGTCATTTGTTTCCAGAAATTTTTTGATTTCTTCAGGAAGCTGTTGGTTATTTAGAAATGTGTTGTTTAATCTCTATGTGTTTGTGTTTCTTACAGTTTTTTTCTTGTAATAGATATCTAGTCTCATAGCATATTTAACACGTTTCTTTAAATGTGCTACATCACTCCAAGATCATAAAAATCATAAGGTAAACAATAGTGAGCTCAGAATAGCTATACAAAACTTCTCTAATTGGAAAATTATAGTAACTTTGAGAAGTATACCAAATTTGGGATAATTCATTAGCATCTTAAGTTTGAAAATTTTTGAATAGTTGCTATGTTCTTAGTCAGTCAGTCATGTCTGACTCTTTGAGACCCCCTGGACTGTAGCCCACCAGGCTCCTCTGTCCATGAGGATTCTTCAGGCAAGAATACTGGAGTGGGTTGCTATGCCCTCCTCTAGGGGTTCTTCTCAACCCAGGGATCGAACCCAGGTCTCCTGCACTGCCAGTGAATTCTTTACCGTCTGAACCATAGGTTAATGCAAGCATAGTTATGACTTATCTATAACTATGGCAGGCCAACTAATTGCATGGGGTTTTAATCTCTGGAAGAAAATAAGAAGATGGTTTGCTTTGGATAAAGTCTGATTTGGAGTTTCTGGAACATGAAGGCAATAAATGATGACTTGCTCCTTTTGCATTTCACAAGAGACAACTTGAAAGGCATAAAATTTCTTTCGGGCATTGGTATTGTTGAGAAAAGCAGAGCACTTGGTGAAATAGTGACACACAAATTGTTTCTTGTCTAGTACCTGGCTGATATGATGAAATCAGTAGCTGAGTGAAATATAGTTGAAAGGACAATGATATTGTTATTGGTGTCAAAGTAAAAGGTTGTAATATCTCTTTCTGTATTGAAATAACGATTCTACTTAAGAGGAAATGTCTTCCCTTTGGGAGATGGGAGAAACCGTGATTCCAGTGGTTAACTCTCAGTATTGAAAGTGGCGGTGATGGGGCAGCCACCGTAGAGAAGGGTCCTCAAAAGAGCAGTAGGACCAGGACCTGGCTTGGAATGACTAGTGCCTGCAGAAGTGTAAGAGTTGATGATTTGTAGCAGAGTGTTAATTAATAACAGCAGTATCGAGAGCCAACTGGAGTAGGATGTTAATTAGATAAATTGTGATTTTTGCATTACCTTCTTTGTGTAAGGAGGAAATTATCACTTTCAGATTGTAGAATTGATCTAGGCAGAAAACTCTGGTGTCTGTTGGAGCCAAAACTCTTTTAATGTTATATATTTTTGAAAAGGGACCAGTAGGAATAAAGACTGCAGAAAAGTTTTTTAAGTCATGTAAGAAATACTTTTCTCCTGAAGACTTGAAATTGGAATTCTCAAAATATTCATGACATTGTATTATTAAAATGTTAAAAATGATCATATAAAATTACCAAAATTGGTAAAAAAACATGATCTTTGTCATTTGATTAGCTTATAATCTATTTGCAAAGTTATGAAGTACCACCTTTATTATAATATAAAGCCTCTTGGTAAATTAAAATGGTGTGTTTTGGGGATATAATTTTCTCTCTCTTTCCTCTTACCAAAATATATTAAACTCGCAAATTAAAAAATAAAATCAATGTGATTCTCTTTGGAAAATTTTGATCTGGTAAAAATGGAAGGTAACAGAAAGATCACAATACACACCCACCTGGAACTCTAAAGAACAGCTTTACTTGTTCTTGTACATTTATTGCATTCTGAAACAATTCATCACTAGGACTTATAACAGAAAACTGTTATAAAGGATAATTGTCAAGTAGCTATTTTAGAATAGAATAATTAATTGCTGACCCTACCACATACTTGTTTTTTAATTTTAGTGTTTTTCCTACTCTGTAGGAAACATTAAAACACCTACAGATCCTTTCTTAGTTTGGTAAGAAAAACAACAAATAAAAAAACCCATAGTTATATAATCTACTAATTTGTTTTGTTCTCTTTCTTTTTTCCAAGTTACTTCTGAATAATACCTTAATGCTACTAATTATCAGTCCATATGTAAATATGAAAGAGGGATATATGAGAAAGGGTATTTCTTGAATTCAATTTTGGAATCTTTAAATTTTCATCTGGGGATCTAAGAGGAAAGTCTGATATTAGAGAATAGATATCTTCACGTAAGTCTGAGATATTGCATATAAATTTGTGCAGGGAAATAGGATTTATCATCTATCCTCCATGATCTAGGGATAGATGATTTTCTTTACAAAATTGCCAGCTTCCTCCTGTCTTTCCTTTTGTTTAGCAATATGCCACACAAATCTTGATGTGACCAACCCAGTGTATTCAAAGAACATTGCTGTTGTTATTTAGTCAGGATGTCGTGTCCTACTCTTTGCAACCCCATGGACTGCAGCGTGTCAGGGTCCTCTCTCCATGGAATTTTCAAGGCAGGAATACTGGAGTGGTTGCCATTTCCTTCTCTAGGGGATCTTCCCAACTCAGGGATCCAACTCGAATTTCCTGCTTGGCAGATGGATTCTTTACCGCTGAACCACCTGGGAAGCCTCATTCAAAGAACACTACTTGTTCACAATATCTATATATCTATGAATGAAAACTGTGTGGCAGAGGCTGCTAGTTTATGAAAATGGGTCACTTAATGCCCTTCAAGTATTTATCTATGGACCTTGAAATAAGTGTGAGGGAAAATAACTGATTTTGAAATCATTTTTTTTTCTACCAAAAAACCTTATATAATATATTCTATTAGAATAAGGACATTCTTAAAAATGTTTCCTATAACAAAATTTCAGAATCTCAAGCTTAAGAATGTTTGGAGCTTAGTACAATTTTTTAATATGGAGGCAAAAGTGTTCATCTTACTAAGCAGACTTAGAAAAACAACTCTGACGACAAGATATATAGAGTTAGTATACATTTAGTTTAAATCTTAGTGGCAGAGTATATAAGCAGTTGCCGGAAAGTCTTTCTCAGTCAGGTGATACCAGCACATTATTAGCTCTAGTGTCTAAACACTTATTGTCTCAAAAAATCTTGATTGAGTAGAAGGACCTGTGCTTATCTTCTCCTGTGAGAACACCAAAATGGCAACTAGCTGTTGAACAACCACTGACAGAAGGATGTTGGAATCCTTCAAAAGAGATAACCCATGTCCAAGGACAGAGGAGAAGCCACAACGGGATGGTAGGAGGGATGCAATCATGATAAAATCAAATCCCATACCTGCCAGCTTGGTGATCCATGAACTGGAGAACGACAAGACCAAAGAAAGTCTTCCACTGTTATGAAGGTTCTAGGCCCCACATCAGACTTCCCAGCCTGGGGATCTGGCCAGGGGACTGGAATCCTCAGGGAATATGATTTTGAAGGACAGCAGGATTTGACTACAGAACTTCCACAGGACTAGGGGAAACAGAGACTCTTGAGGGCATAAACAAAACCTTATGGGTACCAGGACCCAGGGGAAAGAACCAGTGAGCTCAAAAGAGGCTGAGTCAGACCTGTCAGCGAGTGTTTGAAGGTTGGTATGTGTCCAGTATGCTACTGTGGAAGAGCAGAGAAATAGCTCCAGAAAGAATGAAGGGGCTGGGCCAAAGCCATCCCCAAGAAAAAGAAGTGCAAGAAGGCAAATTGGTTATCTGAGGAAGCCTTACAAATAGCTGAGAAAACAAGAGAAGCGAAAGGCAAAGGAGAAAGGGAAAGATAGGCTGAATGGAATGCAGTGTTCCAGAGAATAGCAAGGAAAGAAAGCCTTCCTAAGTGATCAGTACAAAGAATTATAGGAAAATGATAGAATGGGAAAGACTAGAAATCTCAAGAAAATTAGAGATACCGAGGGAACATTTCATGTAAAGATGGGCACAACAAAGGACAGAAACAGCAAGGACTTAACAGAAGAAGAACCAACCAAGAAGAGGTGGCAAGAATACCCAGAAGAACTCTACGAAAAAGGTCTCAATGACCCCAGTAACCACAATGGTGTGATCACTCACCTAAAGTTAGACATCCAGGGATGTGAGGTCAAATAGGAGCTAGGAAGCATTACTACGAACAAAGCTAGTGGAGGTGATGGAATTTCAGCTGAGCTGTTTCAAATCCTAAAAGATGATGCTGCGAACATGCTGCACTCAATATGCCAGCAAACTTGGAAAACTCAGAAGTGGCCACAGGACTGGAAAAGGTCAGTTTTCATTCTAATCCCAAAGAAAGACAATGCCAAACCATGTTCACACTACTGTACAATTGTACTCATTTCACATGATAGCAAGGTAATGCTCAAAATCCTTCAAGCTAGGCTTCAACAGTACACGAACTGAAAACTTCCAGATGTATAAGCTGGATTTAGAAAAGGCAGAGGAACCAAAGATCAAATTGCCAACAATCGCTGGATCATAGAAATGGCAAGGGAATTCCAAAAAAGCATCTGTTACTGCTTCATTGACTGTGCTAAACCCTTTGACTGTGTGGATCACAACAAACTATGGAAAACTCTTAAAGAGATGGGAATACCAGACTCCCTTACCTATCTCCTGAGAAAGCTGTATGCAGGACAAGAAGCAACAGTTAGAACCTTGCATGAAACAACCAACTGGTTCAAAATTGGGAAAGGAATACATCAAGGCTGCATATTGTTATCCTGCTTATTTGACTTCAGTGCAGAATATATCATGCAAAATGCCAGGCTTGGTGTCTCACAAGTTGGAATCAAGATTGCTGGGAGACTGAAGACTTAGGAAAAAAAAATTCTGTGAGAAATGTCAACAGCATCAGATATGCAGATGATACCACTCTAATGCAGAAAGTGAAGAACTAAAGAGTGTCTTGATGAGGGTGAAAGAGAAAAGCGAAAAAGCTGGCTTCAAGCTCAACATTCAAAAAACTAAGATCTGGCATTGGTCCCATTACTTCATGGCAAATAGATGGGGCAAATAGTGACAGATTTTATTTCCTTTGGGTCCAAAATCACTGCAGAGAGTGACTGCAGTAATGAAATTAAAAGATGCTTGCTCCTTGGAAGAAAAGCTATGACAAGCTTAACATATTCAGAAGTAGAGACGTAGCTTTGCTGACAAAAGTCTATATAGTCAAAACTATGGTTTTTCAAGTAGTCATGTATGGATAAGAAAGTTGAACCATAAAGAAGGCTGAGCATCGAAGAATTCATACTTTTGAATTGTGGTGCTGGAGAAGACTCTTAAGAGTCCCTTGGACTGCAAAGAGATCAAACCAGTCAATCCTAAAGGAAATCAACCCTGAATATTCATTAGAGGGACTGATGCTGAAGCCAAAGCTCCAATACTTTGGCCAGTGGATGCAAAGAGCCAGCTAACTGGAAAAGACCCTGATGCTGGGAAGGATTGAGGGCAGGCAGAGAAGAGAGCAACAGAGGATGAGATGGTTGGGTTGGCATACCAACTCAATGGACATGAGTTTGAGCAAACTCCGGGAGATGGTGAAGGACAGGGAAGCCTCGTGCTGCAGTCGATGGAGACACAAAGAGTTGGACAGGACTTCATGACTGAACCAATAACAAACACCTATTGTGGGAATTCCCTGGTGGTCCACTGGTTAGGAGTCTGTGCTTTCACTGTGGAGGGCACGCATTCCATCCTTTGCTGGGAGCTAAAATCCCACAAGCCCTGTGGCAGGAACCAAAAGGGAAAAAACCAGAAACCAAAGCATAAGTTGTGTATCAGAAACTATAGAAGATGCTTTTACCTCAGTTATTTCTTAGTTTAGTGAGAAGCCAGATTTCTAAATAACCATAAGAGAGACTCATTACATTTATTATTTAGCAGCTACTAAAGTAGAAATGTGAACATTTAAAATAGGTGTTTTGAGCCACACGTGTAGAAACAAAAAATTTTCTAGTTAGATGTGGATTTTGGGGAAAATGGTTAGAGATTTACTACTTAACTTTCCTTTTTGCATCATCTAGAGTTTGGAAACTGTGGACAGAAGTAGAGTTGGGAAAATAGAAATCAAATGTACCTTTATTACCCAAACTGCTTTTGGTATGAATGTTTTTGTTTTGTTTTGAACATCACAGAGAATATCCATTGGCCTGGCAGGGGCGTGGTCCAGTTTGTGGAGTGTGGGTTTTTAAGGGACGCTAACAAGGTACAGGTGGAGTCCACAAGGTGTGCTCTGTGATTTCAGGTGTCCGTAGGTAGGGTGTGTGGGTCCTGATGGAGGAGAAGAGAATGGGCTGGGATGCCCTGAGGGCCAGAGGCAGCTCAGCGAACTGCCTGAGTTGTTGCAGCTGCAACCTCTCTCCCCAGAGGAAGCCTGATCTCGTGGGATATCGTGAGATTTACCAAGGCTGGCAGGGAAATCCTGGGGTGGAGACCTTTGGGTCCTGGGTGCTGGAAGTTGCTGTTCTGGACTTACTCCTGAAAAGAGGAAATGAGCTGTGGCCCAAAAGCCATGCCGAGTTGAGATCCTGTGAGGTCAGGAGTCGTGTTCACTGGTGGGTCTGCTGTCCTTTCTGCTCCACAACTTTAGACCTTAAGACAGCCATTGAAATGGAAAGACTGAGTGTGATAGCTTGTTGCTAGTGGAAGGTGAGTCAGCACATCAAGGAGAACTCAGAGGGATCTTACCAACCAATCAGAAAACCACAGAGAAGTGAATTGAAGGTAAGTTCAACTGAGAATTGCTAAATTAAGTGAGATATGTACTATACGAGTAACTGTTTTTATCCATAAATGTTAGTTAACCATGCAGGAAAAGAAGGCTGTAATGTGTAGGAAAGAGCTTGTAAGACAAGACAAAATATGAGTGAATTTTAAACTGTGTAGCTTAAAGCATCAAATATATGAAATTTCAAGGAGTGGTGGAATCAGTGATAAAGAGAATAATACCAGGTTATAATGGAGATGTTAGTGACTGTCTATTAGATGATCTCTATAGCTTGTTTCTGTCATTAAAATGACAACACCTTCTTTCATTCTCATGATAGCAGAAAGGAGATTTTCTATTCCCATTTTTTTAGAAGAAAAAACAGTACCAGAAATTGTAAGTGAATTGGGAGATAATATACAGTGGCAGATAAGATCTTATCTGTAGATTCAGAATGCCTGGATTCACATCCCAGTTCAGTTCAGTTGCTCGGCTGTGTCTGACTCTCTGCGACTCCATGCAGCACGCCAGGCCTCCCTGTCCATCACCAACTCCCAGAGTCCATTGAGTCACTGCTGCCATCCAACCAGCTCATCCTCTGTCGTCCCCTTCTCTTCCTGCCTTCAATCTTTTCCAGCATCAGGGTCTTTTCAAACGAGTCAGGTCTTCAGATCAGGTGGCCAAAGTATTGGAGTTTCAGCTTCAGCATCAGTCCTTCCAAAAAATATTCAGGACTGATTTCCTTTAGGATGGACTGATTGTATCTCCTTGCAGCCCAAGGGACTCTCAAGAGTCTTTCCCAACACCACAGGTCAAAAGCATCAGTTCTTTGGCGCTCAGCTTTCTTTATAGTCCAGTTCTCACATTCACACATGACTACTGGAAAAACCATAGCCTTGACTAGATGGACCTTTGTTGGCAAAGTAATATCTCTGCTTTTTAATATGCTATCTAGGTTGGTCATACCTTTTATTCTAAGGAGCAACCGTATTTCAATTTCATGGCTGCAGTCACCATCTGCAGTGATTTTGGAGCCCCAAAATGTCACATCCCAGGTTTGTTAATAATATTTTGAGTCACATTGAGAAATTTAGTTCACCTCTTTAAGTTGCAGTTTCCTTACTTGTGTTAACACATGTTCGAATGCTGACATACAGTGAGGCGAAACAAATGGAAACATTGGGGTTTGGAGCAGAGTAAGGGTCATTGTAAGGCCATGCAAGTAGATGAGGTTGCTGCTAAGTCACTTCAGTCATGTCCATCTCCTAGCAACCCCATGGACTGCAGCCTACCAGGTCCCTCCATCCATGGGATTTTCCAGGCAAGAATACTGGAGTGGGTTGCCATTGCCTTCTTCAAGATGAGGTTGGTTATGCCCTAAAAAGTCTTGAGCTTCCTGAAGGTGTTGGCTAAGCATTTTTGACACCCAGGGGAGGGGAGAGATCACAGAGTAAGTGGTCAGATTTTACACAGTTCTCTGACTGGCTGATGATGAGGGAACAGGGTGAGGTCACAGGGGTTAACTTTATTCCTTCTTAGACTCCAGGAGGCTTGGGGCTCTGTGCTCATGGTCACCAAGTAGTTAACATATTCCATTTGGTGGGGCGTTTGCATACCTAAAAAACTGCCCAGGAAAATTGGCATCAAATACTATTATCTAGGTACTTTAGTGAGCAGCTAAAGCACAGGATATGCGGGGAAGTTCTGTCCTGGGAAGGCCCATAGGGTCCTGCTTGGTCACATTTGTACAAGGGGGAAATCTATGTATTTTATATTGATACCTGAGTTGGAAAAAAATAAATTATATAAAAAAATAACCTTTGGTTATAAGGGAGATCATAATCACAGTATCTGTCTTATTAGTTATGAGGTTTACTCTTAGCACAGGGTCTGGCAAATAGTAAATAAATATTATTATTATCATTACTATCATTATCAGAGCTCATTCTGGGACTGTGCTGAGGCATGTATAGAAGCCAAAATTTATATCTGCCCAGCTACTTATGCCCACATTGCTGTCATACAAAGCTGCTTTAGTGTATGCTACAGGTAGATGAGCAATAAATATTTTTTTGAACTGGATTAAACTCAGGAGTCACTGGGAACATAAGTTGAACATTCCATTGCAGCACCTTTCCATACATTGTGAACACAACTGAGGACGCCCTTCACATTAGAGTCTCTTGTTCTGATGAGCAGAAGCCCTTTCTGAGTTACACTGTCTGTTGCAAAATATATAACCTCATTTATGAGGGCAAAGAAGGCACAAAGGTATGATGTCTGATTCACAGCAGTGTTTTCTTGAATTTTCTGAGACAACTCTTGGCTCTTCTCATGTAGGGGACATCTCACACATTATAGGATGCTTCACTGTCTTAGCCTGTCATTTAAACACCAGGGACATGACCCTGTCAGTGTGACACAGAAACACTCCCATACATTTTCAAATATACCCCAAAACAATGGCACTGACCCCAGAAGAGAATCTCTGGTCTAAACCAGTGACTCTCAACATTTTTGTTCATTGTTGTCCCCCTAAGCAGCCCTTCTGGACCATTTATGAAATTATTTTGATATCTTCTAAGAGTGACCACTTTCCATTTATAATTTCAATCTGTATATGTCTTTACTATGAATCTCTTTTTGTGCTATCTTAAGTTTATACATTGAGACTATGCTTAAAAAAAAAACAAAACTGAAACTTTGTGGCTTAAGACATAAAAATTTCTCTTTCACCTAGTCTGCTTTTATATGGGATGGCTCCCTTCTAAGGGCAGACTTAGAAATCTAGGCTGTTTAAATCTTGTGGCCTTGCCTTCTCAATAAGTAGATTCCACTATTGCAGCAGGTGAAGGGAGAGCAAAAGGTTTATATATTGGCTTTTCAATGCTTCAGTCTAGGATGAGCACACACTATTTAGATACACAGTCTGTTGGCCAGAACTAGTGCAATGCCACCACCAAAGTACAGGGTGGGCACTGAAATGTGGATGAGCACGTGAATAAACAATGTGTAGTAAATGCCTCTGCCATGCAAACAAATGAGCCTAAATAAAACTATTGATACAGATTATTATCAGCATACACTGTACAATAGGGAGATGGATTAAAGTCCTTCATTAATTGTGTTGAAAGAATCTGGCCCTTGTACTTAGTCGTATTGAATGTCCTTTCAAGAATATCATCCCTTTATTTAGCTACTATTTGTTTCTTTTTTTAAAACTTTATTTGTTTTACTTTGGGGAGTTTATTTATTTATTTTACTTTACAATATTATATTGGTTTTGCCATACATTGACTTGAATCTGCCATGAGTGTAACAGTGCTGTGATGAACATTGGGGTACATGTGTCTCTTTCGATTCTGGTTTCCTCAGTGTGTATGCCCAGAAGTGTGTCTGCTGGGTCATATGGCAGTTCTATTTCCAGTTTTTTAAGGAATCTCCATACTGTTCTCCATAGTATCATTTGTTTCTTTATAGGAAATCACATGAGGAAAGTTATAATAATGAAAGTGGGGCAAGTGAGTAAGGAACACATAACGTTTATCGTGTGTTTACTTGTAACTTTAGATTGTTGTTTTGTTGTTTAGTCTCTTGGGCATATCTGACTTTTTTGAGACCCTATGGACTGTAGCCTGCTAGGCTCTTCAGTCCATGGGCTTTCCCAGACAAGAATACTGGGAATGGGTTGCCATTTCCTTCTCTAGGGCATCTTCCTGACCCGGGGATCAAAACTGGGTCTCATGCGTTGCAGGCAGATTCTTTACCATCTGAGCCACCAGGGAAGCCTGTAAGCTTAGATGCTTATTAGAAATATAATAATAAAACACTCTAATTCACACTCAGTGTATTTAAATATTTATGTTCTGCTTTATTTTCTACAGAGGAAGAAATTACATAATTTAAAAAATTGCTATCTTATTTGTTGAATGTGTATTATTGATCAAAATAAAAATATAAATTTAAAGCAGTTAGATGCATTTTTTGAAAAATGCAATAAATAAAATGTTTCAAATATTTTTTAAATAAAACTAGACTTTTGAGTTAAGTCTTACAGATGATATTGAAAATAGTGATTATGATAATAATCATAATTAACACTTACTGAATATTTGTAACCTGCCAAACTGTTCCAAGCACTTTATATATATTTATCTCTCTTAATTTTTACTAATCCCTCTGGGTATGTTATTTAGTATTTTAAAGATAAGGACATTGAGGCACAGCCATGGTAAGTGACTTGCCCAGGGAACAGTGCTTATGTTTATTTATGGAAGGGAATTAAAATTACCTGTATATCCCTCCACTCTCCTTCTACTGATAAGGCCCCAACTTGTTCAAGTTTCCAAAATAGAAATTCAGAGCAATGACATAGGTATCCTGACTCCTTGCTGTTCAGTTGCTAAGCTGTGTCCAGCTCTTTGAGACCCCATAGACTGCAGCACACCAGGCGACCCTGTCCTTCAGTAGCTTCCAGAGTTTGCTCAAATTCATGTCCGTTGAATCAGTAATGCTGTGTAACTATCTCATCCTCTGCTGCCCTCTTCTCCTTTTGCCTTCAATCTTTCCCAGCATCAAGACCTGTCCCAATGAGTTGCCTCTACATATCAGGTGGCCAAAGCATCGGAGCTTCAGATTCAGTTCTTCCAATGAATATTGAGGGTCGATTTCCTTTAGGATTGACTGGTTTGATTTCCTGGAACTCCAAGAGACTCGCAAGAATTTTCTTCAGCATTCCATTTCGAATGTATCAATTCTTTGGTACTCAGACTTCTTAATGGTCCAACTCTCACATCTGTACATGACTATTGGGAAAACCATAGCTTTGACTAGGTAGCCCTTTGCCTGCAAATTTATGTCTCTGCTTTTTAATACACGGTCTAGGTTTGTCATAGCTTTCCTTCCAAGGAGCTAGCTTCTTTTAATTTCATGCCTGCAGTCACCATCCATAGTGATTTTGGAGCCCAAGGGGGAAAAAATGTTATTGTTTCCACTTTTTCCCCCTTCTATTTTGACATGAAGTTATGGGACTGGTTACCATGGTCTTAGTTTTTTGTATGTTGAGTTTCAAGCCAGCTTTTTTTCTCTCCTCTTTCACCCTCGTCAAGAGTTACTTTTGGAACTCTCTGCTTTCTGACATTAGAGTGGTATCATGACTAGTAGTGTCTTGACTCCTAGATCAGGTTAAAAAAAATCAGGCTTTATAACCAAACAGCTCTTATTTAATCTGAAGAAAATGTTTACATTGCCCTTTTAATTCTTTGAACAAAAAAAAATTTTTCTTTATTATAGTACTGCTGTGGAATAGGAATTAGGGTAAGGTGTCAGGCTTTCATGAGTTGTGAGCTCTAGAGGCAAATTATCAGCCAAAAAAGATGCTAGCTCTAGTGTGATATTTCACTTTGATATATTTAGAGGAATAAGAAATCCATAACTCATATAGACTCTTGTAAAGGCTTATATTTTTAAAAGATAAAAAAATGTCAAGCTTTAACTGGTTCTCTGTGAAAGTGCCTTGTATCATATCAGTTCAGTTCCGTACAGTCTCTCAGTTGTGTCTGACTCCTCGTGACACCATGGACTGTAGGACTCCAGGCCTCCTTGCCCATCACCGACTCCCAGAGTTTACTCAAACTCATGTCCATTGAGTTGCTGCTGCCATCCAACCACCTCATCCTCTGTCATTCCCTTCTCCTCTCGCCTGCAATCTTTCCTAGCATCAAGGTCTTTTCAAATGAGTCAGCTCTTCACATCAGGTGGCCAAAGTATTGGAGGTTCAGCTTCAGCATCAATCATTCCAATGAATATTCAGGACTGATTTCCTTTAGGGTAGACTGATTTCCTAGGGTGGACAGCAGGGTGGATCTCCTTGCTGTCCAGGGGACTCTCAAGAGTCTTCTCCAACACCACAGTTCAAAAGCATCAATTCTTCGGCCCCCAGCTTTCTTTATAGTCCAACTCTCATATCCATACATGACTACTGGAAAAGCCATAGCTTGGACTAGACTGACTTTCGTTGACAAAGTAATGTCTCTGCTTTTCAATATGCTGTCTAGGCTGGTCATACCTTTTCTTCTAAGGAGCATTAATTGTCTTTTAATTTCATGGCTGCAGTCACGATCTGCAGTGATTTTGGAGCCCAAAGTAAAGTCTGTCACTGTTTCCCCATCTATTTGCCATGAAGTGATGGGACCAGATGCCTTGATCTTAGTTTTCTGAATGTTGAGTTTTATGCCAACTTTTTCACTCTTCTCTTTCACTCTCATCAAGAGGCTCTTTAGTTCTTGTTTGCTTTCTGCCAAAAGGGTGGTGTCATCTGCATATCTGAGGTTACTGATATTTCTCCTGGCAATCTTGATTCCAGCTTGTGCTTCATCCAGCTCAGCATTTCTTATGATGTAATCTGCATATAGGTTAAATAAGCAGGGTGACAATATACTGCCTTGATGTACTCCTATTTGGAACCAGTCTGTTTTTCCATGTACAGTTCTAACTGTTGCTTCTTGACCTGCATACAGATTTCTCAGGAGGCAGGTAAGGTGGTCTGGTAGTCCCATCTCTTATAGAATTTTCCACAGTTTGTTGTCAACCACACAGTCAAAGGCTTTGGCATAGTTAATAAAGCAGAAGTAGATGTTTTTCTGGAACTCTCTTGCTTTTTCCATGATCCAGCAGATGTTGGCAATTTGATCTCTGGTTACTCTGGCTTTTCTAAATCCAGCTTGAACATCTGGAAATTCTCAGTTCACATACTGTTGAAGCCTGGCTTGGAGAATTTTGAGCATTACTTTGTTAGCATGTGAAATAAGTGCAATTGTATGGTAGTTTGAGCCTTCTTTGGCATTGCCTTTCTTTGGATTGGAATGAAAACTGACCTTTTCCAGTCCTGTGGCCAGTGGTGAGTTTTCCAAATTTGTTGACATATTGAGTGCAGCACTTTCACAGCGTAATCTTTTAGGATTTGAAATAGCTCAACTGGAATTCCATTACCTCCACTAGCTTTGTTTGTAGTGATGCTTCCTAAAGCCCACTTAACTTTGCATTCCAGGATGTCTGGCTCTAGGTGAATGATCACACCATTATGATTATCTGGGTCATGAAGATCTTTTTTTGTATAGTTTTGTGTATACTTGCCACCTCTTCTTTTATCTTCTGCAGTATACCATCTTCTTAGTATCTTACTATCTTCTGCAGTATCATACCATTTTTGTCCTTTATTGAGCCCATCTTTGCATGAAATGTTCCCTTGGTATCTCTAATTTTCTTGAAGAGATCTCTAGTCTTTCCCATTCTATTGTTTTCCTCTATTTCTTTGCACTGATCACTGAGGAAGGCTTTCTTGTCTCTCCTTGCTATTGTTTGGAACTCTGCATTCATATGGGTATATCCTTCCTTTTCTCCTTTGCCTTTCACTTCTTTTCATAGCTGTTTGTAAGGTCTCCTTAGACAACCATTTAGCCTTTTTGTATTTCTTTTTCTTGGGGATGATCTTGATCACTGCCTCATGTACAATGTTAAGAACCTCCGTTCATAGTTCTTCAGGCACTCTGTGAATCTATTTGTCATTTCCACTGTATAGTCATAAGGAGTTTGATTTAGGTCATAGCTGAATGGTCCAGTGGTTTTCCCTACTTTCTTCAATTTAAGTCTGAATTTGGCAATAAGGAGTTTATGATCTGAGCCATAGTCAGCTCCTGGTCTTATTTTTGCTGACTATATAGAGCTTCTTCATCTTTGGCTGCAAAGAATATAATCAGTCTGATTTCAGTATTGACCATCTGGTGATGTCCATGTGTAGGGTCTTCTCTTGTGTTGTTGGAAGAGGGTGCTTGCTATGACCAGTGCATTCTCTTGGCAAAACTCTATTAGCCTTTGTCCTGCTTCATTCTGTACTCCAAGGCCAAATTTGCCTGTTACTTCAGATATTTCTTGACTTTCTACTTTTGCATTCCAGTCCTCTGTAATGAAAAGGACATCTTTTTTGGGTGTTAGTTCTAAAAGGTCTTGTAGGTCTTCACAGAACGGTTCAACTTCAGCTTCTTCAGTGTTACTGGTTGGGGCATAGACTCGGATTACTGTGATATTGAATGGTTTGCCTTGGAAACGAACAGAGATCATTCTTTCATTTTTGAGACTGCATCTGAGTACTGCATTTTGGACTCTTGTTGACTTGATGGCTACTCCATTCCTTTTAAGGGATTCTTGCCCTTAGTAGTACATATAGTGGTCATCTGAGTTAAATTCACCCATTCCACCTCATTTTAGTTAGCTGATTCCTAAAATGTCTACATTCACCCTTGCCATCTCCTGTTTGACCATTTCCAATTTGCTTTGATTCATGGACCTAACATTCTAGGTTCCTATGCAATGTTGTTCTTTACAGCATTGGACTTTACTTCCATCACCAGTCACATCCACAACTGGGTGTTGTTTTAGCTTTGGCTCCATCTTCTCATTCTTTCTGAATGAATTTATTTGGAAATCTATTAGATGCTACTATTAGTTGGTAATTTGGATGGGTACACTAAATAATTATGTTTTATAGCCCCATTTGTATTGATATTATCCCCCCCTTTTTTAACAGTTACATGTTTTACAAATTAGGAATGTATAGAGAAAAATATAACTCACAATTTTGTATTATCAGTAAAGATTAACAAGATTAATATTTCCCTTTGTTTTTCAAATTCATAATCTTTACTGAGGGATATGAAGTCACCTTTCTACTCCTTCCCAGCACTGTATTCTCCTCATTTCTCTCCAGAGTCAACCTCTATGTTGAATTTGGAATGTGTTCTTTCATTTTGTCATATTAAATCTTAACTTCTTATGTTTATGCATGAATAATTTAAAAATTATATACATGGTAACATACTAGACATCTTCCTAATTTTGCTTTTTTAAACTTGTTGATATGTTGAAAATCTATTTGTTTTCTTACCTTTTGATATAGTGCCTACATTTTAATTGACCTTTCCTTGAATATGTTTCTTTGGAACAAATAGAATTACTGGGTTGTATAATTGTGGTTTTAAAAACTTCATTAGGTAATGCTGAATTGTTCTCCAAAGTGGCAGTAGTAATTTATTCTCCCACTAGCATATAGAGAGTTCCTGTGATTTCCCACATATCTGTCAATATTTTGTTAGTAATACACTTTAAAAATTGCATCCCCCCCAACTTTTAACTGTTTTCAATTTTTAAATTGAATTATTATATTCAGTTAAAAATCTTTTTCTTGACAACTATATAAGTTTGTCTGCTTTTTACCAGGCAGCATTTTTATTATGGTAAATGCATGGCAGATATGTTTAAGAAAATTATTCTTAAACATGTTATCCTCTCAAGTTATATAATTAAACTTGATAAATATTTTATAGATAAAATTACCATTTGTATTTAAGATTGTGCTGTGCTTAGTCACTCAGTTGTGTCCAACTCTTTGCGACCCTATGGACTATAGACAGGTTCCTCTGTCCATGGGATTCTCCAGGCAAGAATACTAGAGTGGGTTGCCATGCCCTCCTCAGGGGATCTTTTCAATCAAGGGATTGAACTCAGGTCTCCTGCATTGCAGGCAGATTTTTACCTGAGCCACCAGGGAAGCCCTATTTGAGATTAATTTATTTCAATTCAGTGACCTACCTTAAGTCCAAGCTATAGTCTAAATCAATTATATGCTTGCATATTATAAATGAACTTGTTTATTGTGCATATTATTTATAAAATCAATCCATCTATCCATAATTTATAATGAATAATATAGGCAGGTTCAACTTCCAGAATGTTTATTTTGTGTTTCTTGTATACTTTGCTTCCCATTGCTGTCCTTCAAATTATTACAGTTTGCCCTGAAGATAAATTCACAGCTTGAACTTTTCATTTAGTTAATTGGTACTTGTTTTTGCCACTGAGTTGTTCTCATTCAACTGGGTAATGAAACTGAAAATTGCTTCCTTGCAGAATCTCATTTAATGAAGACAAACCATAAACATGTCAGTACTTTGCTTAAAACTGATATGGAGATAAGATAGCCCTTGACCTTAGATCAAAAAGTCAGGCTTGAGAGTGAACATTTTGCTATGGCAACATGAGGAGGTCAGCAAATTCTTTCCTCAAGAAGCAACTAAAAAGTCAACTAGACACTTTGTCAAAAACAACCATTTCAGGGCTCTGGAAATCTACCAAAGGTGTGCAACAGTGAGAAGTGTTAATTCATGAAAAATGACTGAACTTCAGGAGCGTTCAGTAGGAAGTAGTGACATTCTTGCCTATTTCCCTTGCTTCCCAGTTGCATAATGCAGTTATTGTACTAGGGTGCGGCAGGCTAGGAAAACTGGAAACTTTTACTTTTGGATGGGTCTTTTTTGATATGGAATGGAAGGTGAAAAACCTGTACTCAGCAGTGTTGTCAGTAAAAGTAGTGAACTTGATAGCAAGTCACTGGGCCAGCAGCTTGGCTAGGCTGAGGTTGCCATTCTGGTTTTAGCAAGAGGCTACCATGACCTAGACAATATTTTAATGAGAGTATCCAAGAAACGAGATAGAGGAGGGCTTGATAACTTTCCTCATATCCCTGGCTAACTGGAAGTCTGCATAAATGTTCATGAAAGACTGAACAGAATCCAGACTTTTTATTTGTTGATCCACAGATGACAATCAAGACAGTCTGATGTTAGGAAAACCTGGAGCACACCTGAAAACTGCTGAACTTTTAATATGCTCCCCAACTTGCACAAAGACCCCTGGGCGGAGGTTGATGTATTTCTTGGATTAAAGTGTTTGGGTACAACCTATGACCANATTACTGTGATATTGAATGGTTTGCCTTGGAAACGAACAGAGATCATTCTTTCATTTTTGAGACTGCATCTGAGTACTGCATTTTGGACTCTTGTTGACTTGATGGCTACTCCATTCCTTTTAAGGGATTCTTGCCCTTAGTAGTACATATAGTGGTCATCTGAGTTAAATTCACCCATTCCACCTCATTTTAGTTAGCTGATTCCTAAAATGTCTACATTCACCCTTGCCATCTCCTGTTTGACCATTTCCAATTTGCTTTGATTCATGGACCTAACATTCTAGGTTCCTATGCAATGTTGTTCTTTACAGCATTGGACTTTACTTCCATCACCAGTCACATCCACAACTGGGTGTTGTTTTAGCTTTGGCTCCATCTTCTCATTCTTTCTGAATGAATTTATTTGGAAATCTATTAGATGCTACTATTAGTTGGTAATTTGGATGGGTACACTAAATAATTATGTTTTATAGCCCCATTTGTATTGATATTATCCCCCCCTTTTTTAACAGTTACATGTTTTACAAATTAGGAATGTATAGAGAAAAATATAACTCACAATTTTGTATTATCAGTAAAGATTAACAAGATTAATATTTCCCTTTGTTTTTCAAATTCATAATCTTTACTGAGGGATATGAAGTCACCTTTCTACTCCTTCCCAGCACTGTATTCTCCTCATTTCTCTCCAGAGTCAACCTCTATGTTGAATTTGGAATGTGTTCTTTCATTTTGTCATATTAAATCTTAACTTCTTATGTTTATGCATGAATAATTTAAAAATTATATACATGGTAACATACTAGACATCTTCCTAATTTGCTTTTTTAAACTTGTTGATATGTTGAAAATCTATTTGTTTTCTTACCTTTTGATATAGTGCCTACATTTTAATTGACCTTTCCTTGAATATGTTTCTTTGGAACAAATAGAATTACTGGGTTGTATAATTGTGGTTTTAAAAACTTCATTAGGTAATGCTGAATTGTTCTCCAAAGTGGCAGTAGTAATTTATTCTCCCACTAGCATATAGAGAGTTCCTGTGATTTCCCACACATTTGGCAATATTTTGTTAGTAATAACACTTTAAAAATTGCATCCCCCCCAACTTTTAACTGTTTTCAATTTTTAAATTGAATTATTATATTCAGTTAAAAATCTTTTTCTTGACAACTATATAAGTTTGTCTGCTTTTTACCAGGCAGCATTTTTATTATGGTAAATGCATGGCAGATATGTTTAAGAAAATTATTCTTAAACATGTTATCCTCTCAAGTTATATAATTAAACTTGATAAATATTTTATAGATAAAATTACCATTTGTATTTAAGATTGTGCTGTGCTTAGTCACTCAGTTGTGTCCAACTCTTTGCGACCCTATGGACTATAGACAGGTTCCTCTGTCCATGGGATTCTCCAGGCAAGAATACTAGAGTGGGTTGCCATGCCCTCCTCAGGGGATCTTTTCAATCAAGGGATTGAACTCAGGTCTCCTGCATTGCAGGCAGATTTTTACCTGAGCCACCAGGGAAGCCCTATTTGAGATTAATTTATTTCAATTCAGTGACCTACCTTAAGTCCAAGCTATAGTCTAAATCAATTATATGCTTGCATATTATAAATGAACTTGTTTATTGTGCATATTATTTATAAAATCAATCCATCTATCCATAATTTATAATGAATAATATAGGCAGGTTCAACTTCCAGAATGTTTATTTTGTGTTTCTTGTATACTTTGCTTCCCATTGCTGTCTTTCAAATTATTACAGTTTGCCCTGAAGATAAATTCACAGCTTGAACTTTTCATTTAGTTAATTGGTACTTGTTTTTGCCACTGAGTTGTTCTCATTCAACTGGGTAATGAAACTGAAAATTGCTTCCTTGCAGAATCTCATTTAATGAAGACAAACCATAAACATGTCAGTACTTTGCTTAAAACTGATATGGAGATAAGATAGCCCTTGACCTTAGATCAAAAAGTCAGGCTTGAGAGTGAACATTTTGCTATGGCAACATGAGGAGGTCAGCAAATTCTTTCCTCAAGAAGCAACTAAAAAGTCAACTAGACACTTTGTCAAAAACAACCATTTCAGGGCTCTGGAAATCTACCAAAGGTGTGCAACAGTGAGAAGTGTTAATTCATGAAAAATGACTGAACTTCAGGAGCGTTCAGTAGGAAGTAGTGACATTCTTGCCTATTTCCCTTGCTTCCCAGTTGCATAATGCAGTTATTGTACTAGGGTGCGGCAGGCTAGGAAAACTGGAAACTTTTACTTTTGGATGGGTCTTTTTTGATATGGAATGGAAGGTGAAAAACCTGTACTCAGCAGTGTTGTCAGTAAAAGTAGTGAACTTGATAGCAAGTCACTGGGCCAGCAGCTTGGCTAGGCTGAGGTTGCCATTCTGGTTTTAGCAAGAGGCTACCATGACCTAGACAATATTTTAATGAGAGTATCCAAGAAACGAGATAGAGGAGGGCTTGATAACTTTCCTCATATCCCTGGCTAACTGGAAGTCTGCATAAATGTTCATGAAAGACTGAACAGAATCCAGACTTTTTATTTGTTGATCCACAGATGACAATCAAGACAGTCTGATGTTAGGAAAACCTGGAGCACACCTGAAAACTGCTGAACTTTTAATATGCTCCCCAACTTGCACAAAGACCCCTGGGCGGAGGTTGATGTATTTCTTGGATTAAAGTGTTTGGGTACAACCTATGACCAATATCTGGTTGGTCACAATCTATGCAGATACAAGGCCAGTCCCTAGCAAGCCAACCTTAAAAATTAAAACAAGAATTTGAAAATCTTCCCAAGTTTAGACATCGGCAGTGACATACCACAACTGAGACATATTCAACAGATTTAGTTTAGGCAAGTTACTAAACAAGCAAAGGATCTTTGAATCATGATAGACCTTGAGCTTACCTGGTATTTTTTTCAGAAAAAAAATCAATCCTTGCCAGAATTAGTGAGAAAAATGATAATGCTTTTCCTGATAGACCAGTCAGAAGGTGCTGGACTTTTATTTCATTTGAATAGTAAACTATAAATTCCTACAAAAACCAAACGATTAGTATGGAGACAGATGGAGAATCATTACCATTGCTTTTAGCTACAGAAAGTACTCAATGTGGGGTTTCCCTGGTGGCTCAGCATTAAAGAATCCACCTGCCGGTGTAGGAGATGGGGGTTTGATCCCTGGGTGGGGAAGATCCCCTGGAGAAAGAAATGGCAATGCATTCCAGTATTCGTGCCTGAAAAATTTCATGGACAGAGGGACCTGTTGTGTTACAGTCCATGGGGTCTCAGGAGTTGGGCATGACTTAGCCACTCAACAACAACAAATTACTCAGTGTACAAATTTAGTAGTTGAATTATGTTCTTTCCTGCATCTATATATAAGTGCCATTTGTCATAAACAGTCATACTGACAATCTGCAAAATCGATTAGAAAGTCACTGGGCTGGCAAATAAGAGTACATGCTTTAGCCTAGATATATCAGTACATGGGCAAAATAGTGCATTGCTAAGCTTCAGTCTATATTACAGGGGTAAAAACTGCTATCTATGACCGACTGAAAATAAACAATTTTAGAAACAGCTAGAATGGACTTCCCTGGTGGTGCAGTGAATAAGAATCTGTCTGCTAATGCAGGGGATATAGGTTCAATTTCTGGTCCCGGAAGATTCCACCTGCATGGAGCATGCACACACAACATGCACCACACAGGCACCACAGCTACCGAGTCCATGCTCTAAAGCCTGTGACTTGCAACTGCTGAAGCTCTTATTCCTAGAGCCTGGGCTCTGCGACAAGAGAAGCCACCAGCAATGAGAAGGGCCCACGCACTGCAATGGACAGTAGACCTGCTCACTGCAGCTAGAGAAAGCCCTCTCAAAACGACAAGGACCAAGTGCAGCCAGAAAACAATTGTCTGAAGTGTTTTAAAACCAGCCAGAATAGAAACAGTACATATCAAAATCCTGATGCCCAGACTTGTAAGGTGTACATGTACTAACAAGATGCTATAGACTGAACATCCTCCCCAGATTTATTTGTTAAATCCTAACACTCAATGTGATATTTGAGTTCGGGCCTTTGGGAATTGATTAGATCATGAGAGTAGAGCCCTCATGAATAGGATCAGTGCCTTTATTGTATATATATAAAAAAAATCCCATAGTGCTCCTTTTTGTTCTTCCATGTGAGGACACAGTAAGAAGATGGCTATCTGTGAACCAGGAAGTGCGTTCTTACACTGAGTCTATTTTGATTTTGGACTTCTCAGCCTCCAGAATTATGTTAAATAAATTTCTTTTTATAAGCTGCCCAGTCTATGATATTCTGTTATAGCAGTCCATATAGTCCACATGGATTAAGGTGCAAGGTATATAGGAAATTTGAAGATTTTGTTATTTGGCTAATTTAAAATTAAATATAGGAGATATAGTACAATTTTATTGTATATGATACCATTTGTGATAGGCAGAATTCTAGATGGCCTTTAAGATCTGACCCCTGATAAACACACACCTTATCCCAATTATTCAATTGGATAGTAATCTAGGTGCTGCTGTGAAGGAATTTTGCAGATACAGTTAATGCCCAAATCAGCTGGCCCTGAGACTGAGAGATAATCCAGGTGGGACAACTTTAATCAAACAAACTCTTTAAAGCAAAGATTTTTCTCTGGCTGGTCACAGAAAAGGAAATGAGAGATATCAGATATCAAACAGACTTGCTGTTTCTGATTGAAGATGAAGAAGACTGCATGGCTGATCAGAAGCAAGGAATAGGTCTTCCATTGGAGGACTTCCAAATAGGAGGAATTTTGCCTCCTCCAAGGATAAACTGGCTTTTCCCCAGATCTCCCACTTGAGAATTCAGCTTGGCTTATATCTTGATATTCTGAGGAGAGAGCCCAGTCAGGCTGTGCTGGACTTCTGACCTACAAAACAGTAAGTTAATAAATGGGTGCTGTTACAAGCCTCTAAGTTTGTGATGATTTGTTACATGGCAATAATAACTAACACTTCATTTAATTGGAAATAACAGTTACCATTTTATTTCCCTTTTTAAGGTCCAGGTCTGAAGTGATTTCATGATATTTATTAGCCTTTATGAAATTTAAATTAAAATATTCTGTACTATAGTTCACTAATGGAGGGCAAATGGGGATATATAAACACATTTTATATCTCAACATTTCCTCCAGGGCAGTACACTGGCATTTTGTTCCATTTTGGGAAATCTATTTTAATGAAGTAACCTTGGTATTAATCCTGAAATATTTATGTTTCAGTCAAAGCTTAATCTATAGACTCAAAAATATTTGATTGCTTATTCATTTGAGAAGGATTATAGCTATTTGAACAGGAAATACTCCCTATGTGCTCTAAATATAATTGTAAGACCTTCACTATTTTCATGGATGACAACATCAATCTGATTAACTACTGCAACTTACCCTGGGTGTGTGACACTGATTATTCATCCAGGGTCTATGTTGGTGACATTGACAGCCCTTACTCATGATGGCTGATATGAGTCATGACACGGTGACTGATGGAGAGCGCTGCCAGAAACTTTCTACGTGGATCCATAAAGCCTGTAGTTATTGCCAAACACGTTTTTGATTTAAATTTGGAGGTGACTCATTTGAATTAGTGCATGACGACCAGTGACTCTCAGGGGATAGCATGGAAAAGTACAGGACTGTCTATAATCTAATTCAGTCTCAGTCAAAGCCGCAGTTCCAGTGTAGTCTCAATTACGGAACTCTCCAATGGTTAGCACTTATTTCCAGGACCACGAAGTTTTGGTTTCCTAGGCTGACTTTTGAAGCAAATTGCTTTGTGAACTTGAACAAGCTTTTAAGTATCTTTTCTTCTTTTAAAATAGTAACAAAATTGAAATATCTGAAGCTCTCTCCTGAAGTGTTCCGGGAATTCATTTTTTAAACAGCAGTGAGAGACTGAGAGAGATGAGATGGAAAGCCAAATCATCACAAATAATAAAATTAATAGCTCACCAAATGTTTGTGACTTTTCATGTTAGATCAGTACTGGAAAATAAAATTCTTGGCAATAAATGGTGACGGTATCTCTCACAGTGACTGGAAAGAAGGTACTAAAATATCAAGAGAGTTAGCCTGACAGGGATTTCATAATCCATTTAAAATTTTTAAAAACTTATGTTATAAAAATTTTCAAGTGTAACGTTGTCAAGTAGAGGAATAGTATAATGAACTTCAGGCACTCTTAAACCTTAGAAACTCTTAAAGTTTCAATAATTATCAGTTCATTTCAGATCTTGTGGGGGAGTATATCATCATCTCAGATTATTTTGAAGAAATTCCTACATGATATCAATTTATCTCAGAGTCCAGCTTGTTAGATAAGATACAGTAAATTCAAATGTGTTTCCAAATGGGTTTTCATCTAAAAAAATTATTGCATTTATTAATCGTTACTCCCTTGAACCAATAAAAATCAAAATTCATTAAAAAATGTACAGAATCGAGAGAGTCTTTTGAAATGTAGAAAATAAATAGGCAGTACTAAAGATTTATTTATCATGTCATAGTGTAGAAACCACTACTATTCAAGGGAAACCACTAAAAACCAAATAAACTTAAAAATATTTTAATTGAAGGATAATCGCTTTTCAATACTGTGTTTGTTTCTGCCATACATCAAGATGAATCAGACATATGTCCCCTCCCTCGTGGCCTTCCCTCCCCCCCCCCCTTCCCCCCCCCCCCCCCC
>SJYX01013861.1:267598-280295 GCA_006410675.1 Oreotragus oreotragus | reverse complement strand
GAAATAAAAGCAAATATAAACAAATGGGATCTAATTAAAATTAAAAGCTTCTGCACAACAAAGGAAACTATAAGCAAGGTGAAAAGACAACCCTCTGAATGGGAGAAAATAATAGCAAATGAAGCAACTGACAAACAACTAATCTCAAAAATATACAAGCAACTTATACAGCTCAATTCCAGAAAAATAAACGACCCAATCAAAAAATGGGCCAAAGAACTAAATAGACATTTCTCCAAAGAAGACATACGGATGGCTAACAAACACATGAAAAGATGCTCAACGTCACTCATTATCAGAGAAATGCAAATCAAGACCACAATGAGATACCACTTCACACCAGTCAGAATGGCTGCGATCCAAAAGTCTGCAAGCAATAAATGCTGGAGAGGGTGTGGAGAAAAGGGAACCCTTTTACACTGTTGGTGGGAATGCAAACTAGTACAGCCACTATGGAGAACAGTGTGGAGATTCCTTAAGAAATTGCAAATAGCGCTCAGTCTTCTTCACAGTCCAACTTTCACATCCATATATGACCACAGGAAAAACCATAGCCTTGACTAGATGGACCTTAGTCAGCAAAGTAATGTCTCTGCTTTTGAATATACTATCTAGGTTGGTCATAACTTTTCTTCCAACGAGTAAGCATCTTTTAATTTCATGGCTGCAGTCACTATCTGCAGTGATTTTGGAGCCCCCCAAATAAAGTCTGACACTGTTTCCACTGTTTCTCCATCTATTTTTCATGAAGTGATGGGACCGGATGCCATGATCTTCATTTTCTGAGTGTTGAGCTTTAAGTCAACTTTTTCGCTTTCCTCTTTCACTTTCATCAAGAGGCTTTTTAGTTCCTCTTCACTTTCTGCCATAAGTGTGGTGTCATCTGCATATCTGAGGTTATTGATATTTCTCCCGGCAGTCTTGATTCCAGCTTATGTTTCTTCCAGTCCAGCGTTTCGTCTTATCTTTTACTTATTTCAGCTCTGTATTTATTATTTCCTTCCTTCCATATCCAGGCATCATTTCCACTTTGATCCAGCCTCTTTATTCTTTCTAGAGCTATTTCTTTTCCCCAGTTGCATATTGGACACCTACCAACCTGAGGGTATCATCTTCTGGTGTTATATCTTTTTGCCATTTCATACTGTTCATGGGGTTCTCAAGGCCAAAATACTGGAGTGGTTTGTCATTCCCTTCTCCAGTGGACCAGGTTTTGTCAGAAGTCTCCACCGTGACCCATCCTTCTTGAGTGGCCCTGCATGGCATGGCTCATAGCTTCATTGAGTTATATAAGGCTGTGATCCATGTGATAATTTTGATTAGCTTTCTGTAATTGTGGTTTTTGTTCTGGAGGCTGTGGGGTGGTAGTTCTTGCTTCTGTCTGCCCTGTGATTGATGAAGAGGCTTGCCCAAGCTTCCTCAGGGGAGGGACTGCCTTAGGCTTAGGTTTAGGGTTGTTTATTTAAAATTATAAGATTTTCTATTAGAGCTCCTTTTGCTCTGTCCCATAGATTTTGAAATATTGTGGTTCTACTTTTGTTCATTTCAAAAATTTTTTTTTCCTTTTTGATTTTCATTGACCTATTGGTTGTTTAGAATTAACCTCCCTATGTTTCTGTTTTCCCCAGTTTTCTTCCTATAATTAATTTTTAGTTTCATACTCTTGTGGTCACAAAGAAATGCTAGATATGTTTTCACTTTTGTTAAATTTATGGAGACTTCTTTTCTGTGTATCATATGATCTATTCTGGACAGTGTTACATATTCACTTGAAAAAAATGCATGTTCTGCTGTTTGGGGGTGGAATATTGTGTATATTTATTCAGTCTGCTATAATATGTCATTAAAGGCTGATGTATCCTTTTTGATTTTTTCTCTAGATGATATATCCATTAATGTCTACCATTGGTGGGTAGCTTGAGTGAGGTTGGTGCTCAGTACCTTACCAGGGCAAGGTACATTGTGTTAGCTAAATGTAAGAAGAATAAAAACACTTAAGAGGAATCCTTCAGCCCTTCCGTCCCTGAAGAAAGTTGTACCAGATCCCTGCCTCTCCAGCATGTGACCCGAAATCAGTTAATCAGTCTCCTTGTTTGACCCAACTTGCTGCCTGTGCACTGGAACTTAGAGTTGGTGAGTTTATGCATGATTCTTCAAGAGTACAGTCTTAGTACTCTTAGTACCCACAGCTCTTCAGCTGTCCCAGACATAAGCCTCATTGGTTTCCAAAGCCAGACATTATGGGGGTTTGTCTTCCAAGTGCAGATTCCCTAAGCTTGGGGCCTGGACCCCTTGCTTCTCAGAGAGGACTTGGCTCCAATTGTGATATCTCTTTTGATTGTGAATCACTCCACTGGGGGTATGGATTCTGAGTAGCTTGTGTCTCTGCCCTTCTTACACATCTCAATGTGGCCTTTTATTTATATTTTTAGTTGTAGAAAATCTATTCTGCTAGTATTCAGTTTGTTCTCAAAGATAGTTGTTCTATATGTAGTTACAAGTTTGGCATGTCCATAGGAGGTGACCTTAGGATTTTCATACTCTGCCATCTTGATCTGGACATTTTATGATTTTTCTTAAATATGTCTGTCTCCCTAAGCCTGAAATGTTTACAACTGTTTTCTCCAGATACTCAAAGTAAACCATTCTCATTTTAAAAATCAGTGGCACTTATTTTATCTTACGCTTAGTCACATTAAAAATTGAACATCTAACCCATGTCAAACACAATTTAGGCCCTAGGGATGTAGCAGTGAACAGAGTAGACAAAATTTCTTGTCCTCATGGAGCTTATCCTGAAGTGTTATAACTGCCTAGGCGAGTTTTAAAATACTGATTTTATAATTACTTACCTTGATAAGTGAAGAGAGAAGATCAAGTTTCAGCACATTTACATACTACTCATGTTTTTACAAAAGCAAAGATAAATGTTCTCATTAATAAATGCTGCTCTGTGACTGGGAAATATGTGATCTTTCTTGCTATCATTCTACTTTGTTACATTAAGAAATATAGTTGTTCTTGGGATATTGAGCAATAAGTGCTATTTAGGAGAGATGAATTAGTGAATCACAGGCTCTCAACTGCGACAGGAAAAGAGAGAATCGACATAAAAGAAATGCCAAATTCACCAGGCAGACTTACTCTTTCTGGTATGCATCTTGTTGTTTCAAGTCTTTCATGAGACTTGATTCGACTCCTCAGCTCTCCCTGGATAAGCAGTAGAGATGAAAGCCCATACCTACGCTGACCATGACCCAAGAGGAGTCCTGGCATCATTTCTATTGTCATCATTTTACTCCCTTTTAGTCCTGGTACCAAGGAATAGTTCGGTGGCTCCTTTGCTAATAGCTGCTGCTAAGTCGCTTCAGTCGTGTCCAACTCTGTGCGACCCCATCAACGGCAGCCCACCAGGCTTCCCCGTCCCTGGGATTCTCCAGGCAATAACACTGGAGTGGGTTGCCATTGCCTTCTCCAATGCGTGAAAGTGAAAAGTGAAAGTGAAGTCGCTCAGTCACGTCCGACTCTTAGCGACCCCATGGACTGCAGCTCACCAGGCTCCTCTGTCCATGGGATTTTCCAGGCAAGAATACTGGAGTGGCTTGCCATTGCTAATAGCAAGCTCAACAAATAAACATCTTTCTCAAGAAATTGGTTTAGAATTAGTATGAATTTCTCTCCCTTCTGCTTTTCTCTTATAAAGTCTATGGGACCATCTATTTCTTCTTGTGTTACAGTGAGCTTGTACTAATGATTATAATCGAGAGTTCACTTTGCTCATGTTTCAAAAGTCTCATATCTCCAAATATATCTTGGAGTTCCTAATGAATGCTTCAGATATTTTCATCAGTAAGTTGGTTGAATGACCACATGTTTTAGTGGGCAAAGTTGTTGCTTCTACTGAATTATACAGTATCTTCTGAGACCTGTTAGTCATCTCAGAACCATTTTTGTTTCTTCTGGGTACCATAATGCTTACAGGTGCTGCTGTTGATTGCATCCTTGGGTATCAACACATACTGCAAGTGTCATGTCTATGTCATGCCTTGCTGTTCTATTTCACTGGACATCAAAGATAGCTATCAGGCAATGTCACCATGTTTTTAATCTCCAATTAGATGCCACAACTAACAAAACTGAATTTTTCATGGAACCAAAACTGCTCAATGGTCCATGGAAAAGTGAGGAGAGACTCTCTCCCTTTCCTATGTTTTATTCTTTTGTAGGGGAGCAAGAACAAGCTTTCTACTCTTACACATTTCCAGACTATACTTAATTTTCTGTTTCCCTTTCCTTTTTTCTTTCTTTCTTTTCTTCCTTCTCTCTTTCCATTCTTACTTTTATTCCTTCTTTCTTCTCTTTTTTCCTCCATCCCTCCCTCCTTCCTTTCTTCCTTCTCTGTCTGTCTCCTTTTTCTTCATGTTCTCTTCTTAAGAAATGGGCCTTAGTCCCTTTATTCTTTGCCTGTAAATTGACAGAACTTTTTCTTAATAGTCTCCCTGTTCTTATGGTATAAATCATTTCCCAGAAACTTCTAAATCTCTCAAGCAAAGAGATCATGGAAGTCAAGCTCAACTGATTCAGCAGGTTCTGTAATATAGAAAGAGATCAAAGAGCAACTGTTGATGAATGAACAAAATAAACGCAGTATATCAGCTAAGTGCTATCTGAAATTACTCTACAGAGTTACTTTGGTGCATATTTTATTTCTTCTAAAGTTCATAAAAACTAGGTTGATTTTCATTTAACTTTGTACCTTCTAAGGCTCCTCACTTAGTATTTTGCATGTAATGGCTTAAATAATTTTTAGGTAATGGCTAATGTTTCTTCTACATTTGCACTAAATTTCATAGGAGTGAGATGTATCACAGAGTAAAATATAGCTGATAAGTAGGATGTAGTCCTGGAAAAGGCAATGGCACTCCGCTCCAGTACTCTTGCCTGGAAAATCCCATGGATGGAGGAGCCCGGTGGGCTGCAGTCCATGGGATTGTGAAGAGTTGGACACGACTGAGTGACTTCCCTTTCACTTTTCACTTTCATGCATTGGAGAAGGAAATGGCAACCCACTCCAGTGTTCTTGCCTGGAGAATCCCAGGGACAGGGGAGCCTGGTGGGCTGCCGTCGATGGGGTCGCACAGAGTTGGACACGACTGAAGCGACTTAGCAGCAGCAGCAGGAGGACGTAATCCAAAGTTCAGAGTTGGGCAGCTTTATTCTTGCTTATGTCCTATAGGTTGTGCTAATGAGCTCAGTCGTGGTCAACTCTGCAGCCTGTAGCATGCCAGGTTCCTCTGTCCATGGAATTTTCCAGGCAAGAATACTGGAGTGGGTTACCATTTCCTTCTCCAGTACTATAGGTTAATTTTTGTTAAATGGTTACCTTTAATCTTAAGGGATAGGTATCTTTGTAGCCTTCTAATTTTAATGTTTCTATTTTAACTAACTGTTCACATTTGACATTTTGCAAAGCAGTTTTTTGCTTATGTGATTCTTATTGTCAGGTCTGTTTATTTCTTTCCCTTGGTTCTTGCCTCATTGCAATAAAAGTTTGAAACAATGGACTAAAGGGTTTATAACAAGACAAGTTGCAGTGCAGTTACAGCCCAAGTGGACAGATCTTTTATTAAGCAGCCACTCCCAAGACATGGGAGCAGATCAGCCCCAAAGAAGTCATCATAAGGATTCCTTTGGCTTCCCCCTTTTTATACTTCCTGTCTCCATGTTTTGGTTCTGCCCTGGGTAAATAGAGCTTGTACCCACCACCAGTCAGGAGAGGGAATGCAAATGGGCATAGGCGCAAGGCCAATTGACAGTTGCAAGTTATGTAACAGGCTCTGTTGTGCATGTCTTCCCATAATTCAGTCTGTTTTAATAAGATGTATATATGTGTAAAATATTTATGAACCCTTAATGGGCTCCTAAGGCTGTGTAAGGTTACTTGAGGAAGCCCCTGTGGTTGGTGTGTATCCACTGTGTACTCTCCTGGGCATGTCTGGGTTTAGAGATCAGCTTGCATCCTTTTCCGTTAGGCCATCCCTTGTTGCTGATGCCTAACTTCCTACCTAACACTATCATAATGAATGATTTTTTTTCCTAAACAAAAGAAAAAAAATTAGATATTAAATCAATATAATACAAAGCCAACAGTCACAAAATGTTATCATCATTTTAAAAGAAAATAAATGTTTTTGCCCAGGGTCTTTATGCTAAATATTATTTATATTCTGTGTTTATTATGATTATTTAAATGCTAGAACTATTTAAAATTTCTCCTAGTAGCAGTAGATTGTTATTTTGCATAATAGTTCATCTAATAATACATGGATGCTGTTAAGGTGGATGGGCTATAGGAACAGTAATAAAGATGACCTAAAGGAAAGTGTCCATTTGGTAACAAGAGAAGCTGAGTTTTAAAATTTGTAGAAAGAATAAGACCCATAAATGGGCTGAACTGTTTACCTGGAACTGAAATTATGACAAGTTAGGATGAGAAAATTTGAGGTGAGACAAGTGTGACAATATTAGCATGATTCTTTATAATCATGATTTGAATGGTAATATGTTTTTACCAGACAACTGGAATGCCTTTGTCTTATGTATCTAATCAGAATATTCATGTTGTTTTTTGAAATCAAGGGTTTTAAAATTATAAAGAGTATTTCATTTGAGGCTTACATTACAAGGAGATATGAATGAAAAATTAATGAATGTATGGTGTGCAAGTTCCATATTTCAGTGAACGGTATCCTTATGTTACTCAGGCCAGAAGAAACTTTTTTATCCCGAACATCAAATCCATCAACAAAGCCTCTTGATTTTACTTCTTCAATACCTTATAAATCTTCTTATTTCTTTCACCAAAATCATTGTAGTCCACATTACCATCATTTTCATCTGAACTACTGAAATAGCCATTAAACTCATCTTCTCACATATCTTTTCTCTTTCCTTCAATCAGTTTTTTTGCAGTGTAGTTATTGAACTTTTCAAATGGCAAGCCCTACAATGTTATCTTCTTGTATAAAATCTGTCAGTGACTTCCAATGCTCTCAGAATACAGACAAACTTATTTCACATGTCCTACAAAGGTCATCAGGATTTGATCTCTTTATCCAGTATTATCTAGCTACTGATAAATCTATAAATACAGCCCTGATTTGTCCCATAAACTTCCAGACACATGTGCAATTGCCTAAACGCATAAAACTGATTATCTCTCTTCTCCCAGATTTTGAAGACCTTTGTAATATATTTCTTTCAGAGTATATGGCCATTTTGCTTAGGCTGTCACTTTTATTTTTTGGCATCCAATTTCTTATAATTTTTTTCTTATTACTTTAAAAAATATCTCTAGGTTTGATATAACATGAAAGTCACTCTTACAAATGACTTTTGCACACGTTTCATGAATTTCAATGGTTGAAAATCAGTTATCCTATACAATAATCCCATTAGAGGAATGATAGTCCCGTTGCAAAATATTATCAGTGATTACCTGGAGATAGTTACAAGTAATTTTCCTTTTTATTTCTTTGCACACTTATATTTTATAAATTTACTGCAATAAACATGTTTTGTCTCTGATGATAAGCAATAACAACTCTTTTTAAAAGGTCAATGTTTAAAGTGAATTAAGAGTATTGGCTTGTGTGTGTGCTAAGTTACTTCAGTCATGTCTGACTCTTTGCAACCCCAGGGACTGTATCCCACCAAGCTCTTCTGTCCATGGGATTCTCCAGACAATAATACTGGAGTGGGTTACCATGGACTCCTCCAGGGGATCTTCCCAACCCAGGGACTGAACCCATGTCTCCTGCATTTCCTGCAGGCAGGTTATTTATCACTAGCACCACCTGGGTTAGAATTAAATATTAACACAAACTCTGGGGATAGGTAGCCACTGTAAAGTCTGTATAAAATATGAAAAAACATAAAGGCACTAGAAAGCATCTAAAATTAGAATCTGTAGGCGGTTTTACTCTTGAAAATCTATCCATAGAGGGTAAGAACAGAATTGGTAGCTATTTTTCCTGTAAGTTCTTGTCAGTTGTTACCTACAACAGCAGAAAACTACCTACTTTCTGTAGGTGTAGAAACAAAACAAAACAGCTTAGAGCTGGAAGGATTTCTGGAAGTTTAAGAGAATGGTCTGTGAGAGAGCTACAGAATGCAAAGACATCTGAGAATAAGTTGCCTAAATCTCTGACTGACAGCTAACATATATCTTCGGGGAAGGATCTAGTGGGATTACCCCCAAAGAGGCAGAGACCAGGGAGAAAATTAGCCTTGAAAATTAGAACTCCTGTGGATGGCAGTTGTGAGTTTGCTGGTACGTTTGTTGCTGTTCAGTTGCTCAGTCACGTCTGACTCTTTGCAACCCTATGCACTGTTGCATGCCAGGCTTCCCTGTCATTCATTATCTCCCAAAGTTTGCTCAAATTTCATGTTCATTGAATCGGTGATGCCATCCAACCATCTCATTCTTTGTTTCCCCCTTCTCCTCCTACCTTCAATCTTTCCCAGCATCAGGGTATTTTCCAATGAGTCAACTCCTTGCATCAGGTCATCAAAGTATTGTATTTTCAGCTTCAGCATCAGTCCTTCCAGTGAATATTCAGGGTTGATTTCCTTTAGGATTGACTGGTTTGATCTCCTTGCAGTCCAAGGGACTCTCAAGAGTCTCCTCCAGTTCCAGAGTTTGAAAGCATCGATTCTTCAGTGCTCAGCCTTCTTTATGGTCCACCTCTCACACATGTACATGACTGTTGTATAAACCATAGCTTTGACTATATGGATCATTGTCAGCAAATTGATGTCTCTATTTTTTAATATGCTTGCTAGGATTGTCATAGCTTTTCTTTTAAGGAGCAAGTATCTTTTAATTTCAGGGCTGCAGTCACTGTCCACAGATATTTTAACTGAATATATTTCTAAAACAATGTCCAGCTTGGTGGTAGACAGCTGAAGCCTTATGGGTTTGAGGTATCAGAGAACAGATTTTGAAGCTGGAAGAGCAGTTAAAACTTAAGGGGAGAATTCCCCAAAGCAAGGTGACCCTAGAGTAAGTTCCTGAATCTGTTTATATATTCTGCTCAAATATTGGTTGCCTGCTGAGCTGTGCAGATGTAGGGGACACTTTCAGGGTTCCAGGCTATGAAATGTAGCACTGGGAAGTTGTAAAAATTAAGCAGATACTTGTAAAATTCAAGGTAGACAGAATTTGCATTTTGAATCTGGAGTAGGTAATTCCCTATTATAGTAACATCAATGAAACACAGTAGAAAACAAGAAAACAACAACAAAACAGTGTTAAAAAATAAACCTTAGAAGAACCCAACAGATTACATCTACACAGTCTTAGTTTTCAACTTTAAAAACACTAGACCTGCCAAGAAACAGGGAAGAATGACCTCCATGTAGGGGAAATGCAATTAATAGAAATTGAGTTTCAGTGGGTCCAGAAATTGTATTTAGAAGATAACAGATTCAAAACTGCTAGCGTAAGTGTGTTCAAAAAAAAGGCATATGATTAAATAATAAGAAAAAGTGAGTGAAGAATTGGGGGAAAATCAAGAGAGAAACTGAAGCAAAAAAACGATATTCTGGAGCTGAAAATTACATTAACTAAAAGGAAAAATTGACATATAGTCTCAACAGAATTTGGGAGTGGGAGGAAAAAATAGTAAGCTTGAAATTAGATCAATAAAAATTATTTAATATAACAGAGGAATGTTTATTTATTTAATTATTATTATTATTTACAAAAACTGAGCAGAGAGACTTAGAAGGCTGTGGGACAATATCCAGCAGCCAAATTAATGTGCAACTTATGTTCCAGAAGCAGAGAAGGGAGAGAAAGGTCAATTATCAAGAAAAATCTTGAAAGCAGCTGGAAAAGAATAAGACCTTACATGCAAGGGAATAGCAGTACAACTGATGATTGACCTGTCATCAGAAAAAAAGAATCTGGAAAACATTAAGGTGACATGTTCAAATTGATGAAATTGTCCACCAAGAATTATATATCCAATAAATCTAGCATGCCTGCTCTAAAATTTCCAAAGGAAGTTTTTTAGACTGGAGGGAAAGGATACAAAGAGTAACTTAGATCTACACAAAGAAATAAAGTACATAGGAAATGGTAAATATAAAACCTCAGCACTTTCTTTTTCTATCTTTAATTCTTTAAAAGACATATGGTGACTCAGAGCAAAAGTTAAGACCCTGAGTTATTGAGTTTATAATATATGCAAATATGATATAGCACTGGTGGTGTAGTTGCTAAGTCATGTCCGACTCTTGCAACCCCATGGACTAGAGCCCACCAATCTCCTCTGAAATAGATGATAACAATAACACAGGAGATGGAGCTAACTATAGATATACTGCTGCAAGTTTCTAGTATTTTGTCTTAAATAATTAAACTTAAGCTCTAAGAAGATTGTCCTGACCTGCCTCTTGAGAAACCTGTATGCAGGTCAGGAAGCAACAGTTAGAACTGGACATGGAACAACAGACTGGTTCCAAATAGGTAAAGGAGTACGTCAAGGCTGTATATTGTCACCTTGCTTGTTTAACTTCTATGCAGAGTACATCATGAGAAACGCTGGCCTGGAAGAAGCAGAAGCTGGAATCAAGATTGCCGGGAGAAATATCAATAACCTCAGATATGCAGATGACACCACCCTTATGGCAGAAAGTGAAGAGGAACTAAAAAGCCTCTTGATAAAAGCAAAACAGGAGAGTGAAAAAGTTGGCTTATAGCTCAACATTTAGAAAACTAAGATCATGGCATCTGGTCCCATCACTTCGTGGGAAATACATGGAGAAACAGTGGAAACAGTGTCAGACTTTATATTTTTGGGCTCCAAAACCACTGCAGATGGTGACTGCGGCCATGAAATTAAAAGATGCTTACTCCTTGGAAGGAAAGTATTGACCAACCTAGATAGTATATTGAAAAGCAGAGACGTTACTTTGCCAACAAAGGTCCGTCTACTCAAGGCTATGGTTTTTCTAGTGGTCATGTATGGATGTGAGAGCTGGACTGTGAAGAAAGCTGAGCACCAAAGAATTGATGCTTTTGAACTGTGAAGACTCTTGAGAGCCCCTTGGACTACAAGGAGATCCAACCAGTCCATTCTAAAGGAGATCAATCCTGGGTGTTCTTTGGAAGGACTGATGGTGAAGCTGAAACTCCAAAACTTTGGCCACCTCATGTGAAGAGTTGACTCATTGGAAAAGACTGGGAGGGACTGGGGGTAGGAGGAGAAGGGGACAACAGAGAATGAGATGGCTGGATGGCATCACCAACTCGATGGATGTTAGTTTGAGTGAACTCCGGGAGTTGGTGATGGATAGGGAGGCCTGGCATGCTGCGACTCATGGGATTGCAGAGTCGGACACGACTGAGCAACTGAACTGAACTGAAGAAGATTGTGATGTATTAAAGATGAATGTTATAATTTCTGACAAAGACTAAAATGAAATAAAGGCATAGAGCTTGGAAAAGAGAAGAATACTAAAAATAAGTCTGAGTAACAAAAAGCAAAGCAGGAAAGGAGGAAAAGACGAGCAGAGGCTCAGTAGTTGTACCTCACGGGCTTAGTTACTCTTCACGTGGGGTCCTCCTGAAGCCGTGATTGAAACCATGTCCCTTGCACGGGCAGGCGGATTCTTTATCACTGAGCCACCAGAGAGGCCCCAAAACTGACAGTGCAAACACCTCTCTCTCAGTTATCAGAGAACAATTTCTCAACAAAGAATTAACAAAGAACATAAATTATTTGACCAGTTCTGTTGAATATCATGGGCTTTCCAGGTGGCTCAGTGGTAAAGAATCCACCTTCCAATACAGGAGTCATGGGTTTGATTGCTGAGGGGTGGGGAAGATCTCCTGGAGAAGGAAATGGCTACCCAATCCAGTATTCTTGCCTGGAAAGTACCATGGATGGAGGATCCTGGTGGGCTAAAGTCCATGAGTTTGCGAAAGTGTTGAACACAACTTAGCAACTGAAAACAAAAACAACATGAAGCACCACAATGCTGTATAGTCTTAGGTTTTTTATTTGGTCTGTGATGCAGTTTGGGTAGACTTTTTGGTACAGAATGTGAGATATGAAGAGAAATTCAATCTTCTGCCTATGTGGGAAACATGTGGAAAAGAAAATCATTTCTACATAGAATTGACTTTGCATCTTTATGTAAATTAAGTAACTATTTATGTGTAGATCTCTTCTTACTGTTCATGGGGTTCTCAAGGCAAGAAAACTGAAGTTGTTTGCCATTCCCTTCTCTAGTGGACCACATTCTGTCACCTCTCCACCATGACCCGTCCTTCTTGGGTGGCCCTACAAGGCATGGCTCATAGTTTCACTGAGTTAGACAACGCTGTGGTCCATGTGATCAGATTGGTTAGTTTTCTATGATTGTGGTTTTCAGTCTGTCTGCCCTCTGATGGAGAAGGATAAGAGGTTTATGGAAGCTTCCTGATGGGAGAGACTGACTCAGGGGGAAACTGATTTCTGACTCATCAGAAATCTTGTTCTGATGGGCAGGGCCATGCTCAGTAAATCTTTAATCCAATTTTCTGTTGATGGGCAGGGCTGTATTCCCTCCCTGTTATTTACCTGGGGCCATACTATGGTGGAGGTAATGAAGATAATGGAGACCTCCTTCAAAAGGTCCCATGCAT
>SJYX01013861.1:236636-265195 GCA_006410675.1 Oreotragus oreotragus | reverse complement strand
TCACCCTGCTTATTTAACTTCTATGCAGAGTACATCATGAGAAATGCTGGACTGGAAGAAACACAAGCTGGAATCAAGATTGCCAGGAGAAATATCAATAACCTCAGATATGCAGATGATACCACCCTTATGGCAGCAAGCAGAGAAGAACTAAAGAGCCTCTTGATGAAAGCGAAAGAGGGGAGTGAAAAAGTTGGCTTAAAACTCAACTTTCAGAAAATGAAGATCATGGCATCTGGTCCCATCACTTCATGGCAAATAGATGGGGAAGCAGTGGAAACAGTGAAAAACTTTATTTTGGGGGGCTCCAAATCTTTGCAAATGGTGACTGTAGCCTTGAAATTAAAAGATGCTTTCTCCTTGGAAGAAAAGTTATGACCAACCTAGACAGCATATTAAAAAGCAAGATATTACTTTGCCAACAAAAATCTGTCTAGTCCAAGCTGTGGTTTTTCCAGTAGTCGTGTATCGATGTGAAAATTAGACTGTAAAGAAAAAGCTGAGCACTGAAGAATTTATGCTTTTGAACTGGGGTGTTGGAAAAGACTCTTGAGAGTCCCTTGGGCTGCAAGGAGATCCAACCAGTCCATCCTAAAGGAGATCAGTCCTGGGTGTTCATTGGAAGGACTGATGCTGAAGCTGAAACTCCAATACTTTGGCCACCTGATGTGTAGGACTGACTCATTTGAAAAGACCCTGATGCTGGGAAATATTAAGGGCAGGAGGAAAAGCGGACAACAGAGGATGAGATAGCATGAGATGCATGGCATCACTGACTCAGTGAACATGAGTTTGAGTAAACTCCGGGAGTTGGTGATGGACAGGGAGGCCTGGCGTGCTGCGATTCATGGGGTTGCAAAGAGTTGGACACGACTGAGCGACTGAACTGAACTATATGTAGATCTATTACTGGACTTTTTATTGCACTTCCTTCATGTATAATCTTATAGGCTATTTTTTTGTGTGTGAAAAACCACATATTACATGTCTACCTTATGATAAGTATGGAAATCAGGTTGTGTAATTCATTCAAATTATTCTTTTTCAGAATTGTTTTGGCTATTGTAGTTCCTTTTCCTGGACATACAGATTTTTGAAACAACTTGTCAAGTTCAAAACAAAACAAATACATAAAAGAATTGTTGCAGTTTTGATTGGAATTACATTGTATGTGAGTTTGGAAAGAATGGACATCTTAACAATATCGAATTTTTCAATGCAGGAGTATAGTATATATTACACCTTTAATTTAGGTCTTATTTAATTTCTTTAATTAGTGTTTTATAATCTTGTACATAAAGACTGCATGCATTTTGTAAGATTTTTGCCTGTGGTATAAGACATTTGGTGTCATTGTAAATTATAATTTTTATTTCAATTTCCAGTTATTCATTGCTGCTATATAGAATAATATTGATATTTTCATATTATCCTTGTTTTTTTTTTTTTTTTTTTGCAGTCTTGATAAGCCTGTTTTTCAGTGCTAGCTTTTTTTTTTTTTTAAGATTCTTTTGGAATTTTCCATGTAGACAATCTTGTTTTCGGAGAATGGGGACAGTTTTCATTCTTTCTTTCTTTCAAATCTGTTTCTTTTTCTTTTTGTCTTATCAATACTCTGAGTAGGACAACCAATGAGATGTCAGTTAGGACTGGTGAGAGCAAAAATCCCTGCCTTTGTTCCCAGTCATAAAGAAAGGAAGCATTAGTCTTTTACTATTCAGTATAATTTTAGCTGTAGGTGTTTTTCTTTCTTTCTTTCTTTTTTTTTTTTTGGTAAGTACCCTTTAAAACTTGATGATGATCCCTACTATTACCAGTTTGCTCAGAGCTTTATCATGAAAGGATGTAGAGTTTTTCAAAGAGCTTTTCTGTGTCTATTGAGATAACTATTGATTTTTTCTTCATATTCTGTTAATATGGTGAATTACAGTCAATCTTCATAGATTCTGTATTTCTGAATTTGCCTACTTCTTAAAATTTTTCTCTAATCCCCACATCAACATTTGTGGTGATTTTGCAGCATTTGTAGATGTGCACAAAGCAGCAAAAAATTTGAATCCCCTAGCGTGCGTCCCAGCTATGGTCAAAAAAAGTGATGCTTTACCATTTTTTCAACTCTCATACTGTAACTAAGGATCATTTTCACGGACTCTTTATTGCCACATTTTCCACTTTTTTGAGCTCTTTATTGATAGTTTTACTTACTAAAATGGCTCCCAAGCATACTGCTCAAGTGCTATCTAGTGTTCCTAAGTGTTATGCAGTAAAGAAAAAAAATATACATGCGAGATAATTTTTGTTTCAGGCATGAGCTATAGTGCTGTTCACTGTGAAGTCAGTGTTACTGGATCAACAACATACTAAGTAAGGGGTCTTAGAATACACATATATATTTGTTGATAAATATTTACCAGTGAAACCACATGGGTCTGCAGATTGCTTTGTTGGAGAGTTTTTAGGTATAAATTGAATTTCTTTAATAAATCTAGACATACTGAGTTTATTTCTTCTTCAGTGAGCATTGGGAGTTTGAGTCTTTCAAAGAATTTTACTATTTAGGTATTTGAATTTATGGGTGTAGAGCTGTTCATAGTATTTTCTTGTTAACATATCACAATATGGTCTTTTTGATTTCTGACATTTGTAATTTGCTTATTTTCTCTTTTTTCTTGGTTCACCTGACTAGAGGCTTATCAGTTTTATTGACTTTTTTTCCCTCAAGGAACATGGACTTGGTTTTATTTCCTCAATTGTTTTGTTGTTCTCAATTTCATTGATTTCTGCTTTTATTTTCTTCCTTCTACTTGCTTGGAAGTTAATTTTCTTTTATTCTCAAATTTATTATTATTTTTTTTCAGCAGGGGTGTAGGGACACCTGACTAGAGGCTTATCAGTTTTATTGACTTTTTTTCCCTCAAGGAACATGGACTTGGTTTTATTTCCTCAATTGTTTTGTTGTTCTCAATTTCATTGATTTCTGCTTTTATTTTCTTCCTTCTACTTGCTTGGAAGTTAATTTTCTTTTATTCTCAAATTTATTATTATTTTTTTTTAGCAGGGGTGTAGGGGGTGGGGGGGCGGAGAAAAAAGCAAGATGCCGCTGGCGGGCGGCTTCGCTACCCAGAAGTTGTATTTGCTCCCGCTCTTCCTCCTCCTCCTTCTGCAGGTGCGGGGCGCGCGGGTGAGATCATCCCAGCCTCCAATTTCTTAAAGTAGAGATTTTAGAAAGTTGACTTAAGATATTTTCTCTCACCTAATATATGCATTTAATGTATACATTTCACTCCAAGCACTGCTTTAGCTTCCTGAATCTCCCACATTTTAATGTTATGTAGTTACTGAATTTCTATTTGTTCTGTTAATTACTGAGAGAGGAGTTGTGAAGTCTCCAACTGTAACTGTGGATTCTCTTCGGTTTTATTAGTTGTACCTCATACTGTGAAGCACTTTTGTTAGGCCTATAAATATGTAGAATTATTACTTTATTTTGGATATCTGCTTTTATGATATATAAATATAATGACTCTTTTATTCTGATTAGTGTTTGCTAGAGATAGCTTTACCTATACTTTTACTTTAATGTACTTTAATGTCGTTGGATGAAAATCTACCATCCTTTTAACAGATTTTGTTGGCTTAACTGGATACTGATTCATTTTCCCCTCTTTTTTCTCTGACTTCTTTTGGATTGAATGTTTTTATGATTCTACTTTATTGTTACTGTCAATTTATTCAACCCTATTTTACATTTTCCCTAGAAGTTACTTTGGAATTTGCTGCTGCTGCTAAGTTGCTTCAGTTGTGTCCAACTCTGTGCGACCCCATAGACAGCAGCGCACCAGGCTCACCTGTCCCTGGGATTCTCCAGGCAAGAACACTGGAGTGGGTTGCCTTGGCCTTCTCTGGTTGGAATTTACTATATATATATACTTAATCTGAATTTATCTTCAATTAGTATTAAACCACTTCAAATGTAGTATACAGACCTTTAAAGGGGATATTCTGAATTTCTTCCTTGGTCCTTTGTGCTTTTACTATCGGAGAAGGCAATGGCACCCCACTCCAGTACTCTTGCCTGGAAAATCCCATGGATGGAGGAGCCTGGGAAGCTGCGGTCTATGGGGTCACTAAGAGTCAGACACGACTGAGCGACTTCATTTTCACTTTTCACTTTCATGCATTGGAGAAGGAAATGGCAACCCACTCCAGTGTTCTTGCCTGGAGAATCCCAGGGGCAGGGGAGCCTGGTGGGCTGACGTCTATGGGGTCACACAGAGTCAGACACGACTGAAGTGACTTAGCAGCAGCAGCTCTTACTATAGAAACGTGTACATATGCTTGTACAGTACACTATCCTGATTTTTGTTTGGTTAGTAATTTATCTTTTAGAGCAATTGACAATAAGAAAAAAAAGAATTTTATTTTTATCTTCATTTATGACATTTCCAGTGTTCTTTGTTTCTTGATGTGGATACAAGTTTTTCTCTAGTATCATATTTCTTTTGCATGGAACATTTCCTTTAACTTTTGTTAAAGTACAAATCAGCTAGCAGTGAATTCTCTAAAACTTTCTTTCTCTGATCATGTCTTTATTTCCCTCTTATTTTTGAAAAATATTTTTAGAGGATAGGATTCTTAGTTAACAGTTTTTTTTTTTCTTCTTTCTTTCATGACATTAAAGACATTACTGTATTGTTTTCTGGCTTGCATGGTTTATGATGAAGAGTTTACTGTATTCTCATCTTTATTCCTCTGTTATGTGCCTTTATTTTATTTAAAATTGTTTTATTTTATATTGGAGTATAGTTGACTAACAGTGTGTTAGTTTCAGGTAGATAGCAAAGTGATTCAGTTGTACATATACATATATCTATTCTTTTTTTTAATTATTTTCCCATTTAGGTTATTGCAGAGTATTGAGCACAGTAATTTAATTTATGCAGTAGGTCCTTGTTGGTTATCTATTTTAAATATAGTAGTCTATACATTGGAGAAGGCAATGGCACCCCACTCCAGTACTCTTGCCTGGCAAGTCCCATGGACAGAGGAGCCTGGTAGGCTGCAGTCCATGGGGTCGCTAAGAGTCGGACGCGACTGAGCTACTTCACTTTCACTTTTCCCTTTCAAGCATTGGAGAAGGAAATGGCAACCCACTCCAGTGTTCTTGCCTGGAGACTCCCAGGGACAGGGGAGCCTGGTGGGCTGCTGTCTACAGGGTTGCACAGAGTCAGACACAACTGAAGCGATTTAGCAGTCTATACACGTCAATCTCAGACTCCCAATCTATCCTCCTTTCCACTGTTCCCCCCGGTAAGCATGTTTGTTCTCTAAGTCTGTGAGTCTGATTCTATTTTAAAAATAAGTTCATTTTATCATTTTAATATTTCACCTGTAAAAGAGATCATATGATTGTTGTGTGTGTGCCTTTAATTTGGCTTTTCTCAAGGTATTCTACTTCTCATCTGAGTAGTTTGAAAAGTCTAATTGTGCATATATTTTATATTTATCTTGCCTAATATTCATTGAGATTCTCGATCTATGTTTTGGAAAATTGTCAGCCATTATCTCTTCAAATATTTACTTTTCCTAGTTTTATTTCTATCTTCTTTGAAGATTTTAATAACATAGATGCTAGCTATTAATATTGTCTCTTAGCTCTGGTTTGTACTCCTTTGTTATTGCTGTTCTTATTTCCTGCTTGTGGTTCAGTCTGGATTATTTCTATTGATTTGTTTTCAAGTTCACTGATTCTTTTCTTTGTTGTATCACATCTACTGATGAATTTATCAAAGGCACTCTTCATTTGTTTCCATGATTTCATTTCAAGCATGTCCATTTAAATTTCTTTTAATTTCCTTTTTCTGCTGGACTTTCTTATCAGATAATGAGTGTCCTCTACCTTTTGTATTGAAGCTTTTACATACTAATCATAGTTATCTAAAATTTTCTGTTACACTTCTTATATTTAGGAAGTCTTATTTTGTTGATTGTTTTGTCTCTTGAAAAATGACTTTTTTGTTTCGCCTTATAGCTTTACTTTTTTGTTGAAAACTGACATCTTGTGTAGGAAAATATAGATGGAAGTGAATAGATTTTTATGCTTTGAAAAAAAAAAAGATTTCTGAAACTGAAGCCATGTTTATTGGGAGACTGGGGCATGCCAGGATCAGGGGTGTGTGTCCGTCGGGGGAGGGAGGTATAGAGACTGGTACCTAACACCTCCTTGGGGACTCATTCCTGGATGTAGAGGTTGCTGGGGGCAGTGGGATCATTTGCTGGGCATGTCTCTACCACCACAGGCCTGGGGGAGCCAAGCAGATGGAAGGTGAGGGTGGGGTCTCTGAGTTCCCGCAGCAGCTGGTCTGAGCCTAGAGCCCACACCTGCACTCCATGCGTCTAGAAAGCCTGCAGCCGACTGATGACCATAGCCCCAGCCTCCACTGCTTCAGTCATGGGGATCTCTGGAGTTCGAAGCCTCTGTACTGGGGCCCCTTCTGGGCTCACCAGCTTCAGGGACCCGTCCATCAACACCATCACCTTGTCTTCTTCAACCTGAGTCACCTGTACTGGTCCCTTGTGCTCTGCTTGAGAGACCGGGGATCAGGGACTAATTCTATCGCATTACGCCTTCCTCCACTAGGCCCCCTCTCCATTCCCAAGCAATCCTGCTAAACCAAACCCATTACAGAATTCCCCACCTATGCTTAAAAATGAGTGCTTTTTTTTTTTTTTTTCTTTTGTCTAGGCCTCTTGCACAAAAGGTTGAGTCAGTTAATCAGGAATTGTGGTGGGTTTGGTTTATTTTGTTGCTATGGTGTGCTGTGTACACCACAGATTTTAAAGTCCTCTCTCAGTTCCTTGTGTTTAAGGTGGGGCTTGTCTTGCCACAGGATTTTTCTCAATATTTGCTTTTTTCTCAGCTTCAGGTCTTCCTTTTGAACTTACACATCAGACAGGGACTTTCTTTACACTTCTGTGCTTTTTCCAGACAGAAGACTGTTGTTCCTGGATGCTTGCTAGTCTGGTGGTGAGGGCAGAAAGACACAGGCATTCTCCATTGTTTTGGTTCAACATCGGTCTTCCTTAGGAACTTGTGTCCTCAGCTCTTCTTGGGGGCAAGAGGATCTTCTCACTGATCCAACCTCTTTCCCCTTCTTGCAGTTTCCAGACCAGAATTTATTTCTCTTCTTCCTCAGGGGCAGAGAGATTGTCCCTTTTCCTTCCTTCAGATACATCAGTACTTTAAAGAGTGAATCTTCACTAAATGCTCTAAAGGACAAGAGAGTTTTCTGCCTTTTACCTAGCATTTTAAGGTTTTTGTTCCATAAAGAAAATGGGGAGAAGCAATGGGGAGAATATCATTCCTTTTGTGCAGTATTTTGTCTGTTTTAACCGTTTGTATTTGTCTTCTTTCACTCAGCAGTATGTTTGAAATAATTTCATGTTGTTTTGGGTATAGTTTGTTCATTATTTTTGCTGAAGAGAATATAATGTATCAATGCTCAATATGCTGCTATTTAAAAAATCTATTCTATTGAATAGATTTTATTGGATATTTGGGGTGTTTCCAGGTCAGTTATGTTATGAATAGAGCTGCTGTATATATTCTTGTACATGAGTTTTGGTGAACATATATATGTTATTTCTTGAGTATAGGTGGCACTGAAAATGGAAGTTGCTCAGTCGTGTCTAACTCTTGACCCCATGGATTCTAGCCTGCCAGGCTCCTTTGTCCATGGAATTCTCCAGGCAAGAGTACTGGAGTGGAGTTCCCTCCAGAATACTGGCATTCCCTTCCCCAGCAGATCTTCCCAACCCAGGGATCAAACCCAGGTCTCCCACCTTGCAGGTGATTCTTTACCATCTGAGCCACCAGGGAAGCCCTAGTATTTGCCTGTCAAAGCAGGAGACACAAGAGACATGGGCTTGATCCCTGGATCAGGAAGATCCCCTGGAGCAGGAAATGGCAACACCACTCCAGTATTCTTGCCTGGAAAATGCTATGGGCAAAGGACCCTGGCAGGCTACAGTCCATGGAAATGCAAAGAGTCAGACATGACTGAGCGACTGGGCTCATATTTATATCTATGAGATAAACTACTGAGTACTTTGCTATGCATATAACTTGGGACTTCAGGAAACCCTGCCTAACAATTTTCAGAGTCCTTATACTGATACACACTTCTATTAGCAATGTAAGCTAGTTTCAGTTTCTCTAAATTCTTACTGTACTTGGAATTTTCTCTTCTTTCCATTAAGCCATTCTGGGGAATGTTAAATTGCTTTAAGTTTACCTCCTGACTCATGAAGTTGGCCACTTTTTCACATGTTGGGTATTTGGTTAGCCTCTTTTCCAAATTGCCTAATCAAGTCTTTTATTCATATTTCTACAACTGGCATTTTGTTTATATTTCCATGACTGGTACAGAATACAAAGATCAGATAGGGACTGTATACATATGTCAACCAGCTTAAGATTCTACAGTGTAGTAGAGGGACTGTCTTTTTCAGTAAATGTGGGTGGTAGGATTATGGATGACTTTAATTCTTTTATCTTTCAATTTTCCCCTAAATATTCTATAATGAATATATATAACTTTAATTAACAGAAAGATTTAAAAACAAAAAATTATGTTGTCAAACATTGTTTGTTGATATATGTTGATATGTACACTCTGGTTTTGATCCATGAATTGACTCAATCAGCAGCATCATAAAATTAGGCTAGAGATTTAAAATTTTTAAGATGACAAGAGGAGGAATTATGTATCTTTTATTCAGTATTCTTTTTACAGTGTTTGTAATAACATGAATGTATGAATGCATGGGTAAATAATGACTTGGAGAAATCTCCTTTTGTGATTAATGAATAATCTCAATATTTACTACCCATAAGTACTATTATAATATTTATTTTTAATGTACTGTTAAATCATTGGCCTCAGATCTGTGTTAGCTTAATTGTAAAGGTTATATATGGGTTATATAATTTTTAAGGGCATTAACTGAAATGGTTGTTGTATTCTTGGAAAGAAATTATGTCCTTGTTGAGTCCTTTCAAATGTTAAGCAGTATAGTGTTTTAAATAGAGAAGGGATTGATTTTTAATTGCTGATTTATTCAGTATTCTTTTTACAGTGTTTGTAATAACATGAATGTATGAATGCATGGGTAAATAATGACTTGGAGAAATCTCCTTTTGTGATTAATGAATAATCTCAATATTTACTACCCATAAGTACTATTATAATATTTATTTTTAATGTACTGTTAAATCATTGGCCTCAGATCTGTGTTAGCTTAATTGTAAAGGTTATATATGGGTTATATAATTTTTAAGGGCATTAACTGAAATGGTTGTTGTATTCTTGGAAAGAAATTATGTCCTTGTTGAGTCCTTTCAAATGTTAAGCAGTATAGTGTTTTAAATAGAGAAGGGATTGATTTTTAATTGCTGATGGCTTATCATTTTTATTATCATTGTTCACCTTACTATATCTCTTTTAAATATGTGTTTTTGCCTTTTTGGAATAGAATTTACTAGGATTCATATCAGATGTTATGTAGGGTTTAAAAATAGTAAACTTTGAATATCAATTTTACAAAATATGAAACTCCTTTACAAAATTTTTATTTAGGACAGGACATAGCTTTGTGAGTCTAATACAAGTATTATGCAATTTTAAAGCAAATAGTTGTTATATCATGAGAGATGTTTGCTATAATGTTCTCTCCAAAGTCAGTTAAAAAAACAGTTTTTATATTAGAATAGAATTGGGTGCAAGTTAGCAACTGAACAACAATATTAGAATAGGAAAGGTCATGAGAAAAGTGGTTGGATTTGTTACTGCAAGTTATCTAATGGAAACACATACTATCCCACCAAAATAATTTCATCTGATTTGTTTACTGTTAGCACACCCTCAAATATAACTCACTAAATAATATGTCTGCAAACCCACTGATTGTAGACATTGACAATGCAAAATGTAAAGCTAACAGTAACTAATGCTCTTCAGAAGTATGGTAGCCTTTGCAAATTGTTTGGAATTAATTTGTTTTGAGTAAACGGAAATTAGTCTGTTAAATGAAGCATGTAAAAAAGGATTACAAAGGGGTAGGAGACCATCTCACTAGGATAGCTTAAAACCCACACATTTGTATGAGTCAGGAGAAGAACTGTCCTTTAAAAGTGATCTTATTCCTTCCAATTGCCTGAGCTTTGTGCCTCCTGATGTGATCCAGAGATCTGGCAAAGTAGAAACATATTTAGAGTCTAACTCATTAGAATATTGAACTCATCCATCAGCCTGATTGACAAGGTCCTAGACAAAGCATTTTGCCTGGCACACGACCTGTACTGAGGTTTTCCTGTGGCTCTAATGTAGCACACCTGACAGATGGTTGAGTCATTTAACACAGCAAGAGGTACTCATAAACACCAAAGCCTGGCATTCAACATGATATGGATTATTTTTCTTTTGTCTGCCTGACGTTATATGGCTTATAATCGACAAAGGATTTAGGTATAAGGAGGTAAAACACAGGGTGTGATATCATTTATATGCAATATTTCTCTTGCTATAAAGCTTACCAAATGTCCCAGAAGCTGAGATACTTTTTGGCACAGGTTAAACACATTTTACATGTTTCCATTTTTGTGATCAAAAGTGGTTTAAAAAAGTGTAGAGGGCACTATCTGAGCATTATTTGCTCATGGAGTAAAAATAACACATCACCTATTTATTTTCTTGATAGTTCCTTAATGATATAGTGGGTTTTCTTAAATCCATGTTAATTTTTCACTTCAACATGGTGGTGATGAAGTAGAACAGCTATAATGACACTATCTCAAAATTTCCAGTAACTGTGTCTGGATCAGAGGGAGAAAGGCAAAAAATAAATATACACCATTTATAGTTTAAAAGTTATATGTCCTAAGGGATGGAGATGGATGCTATTAATTTAAATGTCATGCTTGCATAGAATGAAGCATGGTAGTTTCAAATTTGGCTTTATTAAAGTTTCTTTTTTAGCTCAAGTTTCACATTTGGTAAATAACAATTGGAAGAAGTGTTCACTGATTTAGTTTATTTAGGTCCTTTGGGGAGCAGTAATGTGCAGGGTGCACAGTACTTTCAGAACAACATTTTATTACATTTACAAATTATTATATAATCAAAATAATCTTGCAGTCTACAACTACATTGGGACCTCAGAAATAGGGAAATTAACAATATCTTAAAGGAACAAATAAATACCATAATTGAACCATGGCATGTCCCTAGCATATATCACACTTAAAAGTTTAGTAAGCGTAAGTTTGTTGGAAAAAGATTCTAGTTCTGTTCTGCAGAGGTCATGGTTTTTTTATTTTTATTTTTTTTTCAGTTTGGGTTAGGGTTCAGTGATTTGCTGGATACAGCTGCATATGCAGATGCAAAGGCTGTTTCATCCTGGAAAATAATCATGGTTTAGTATTTATGTGTCAGGATAAGCTTGTAGAAGTTAACGAAAACATTCTTTAAGGCTGTGTCCCAAAATAAGGTATAGCTGAAATTCAGAAACCACATATATTTCAGAGAGGCTGAAATTAATCAAACATTTATCTTCCAATATTTTATTTATTCCTGTTGGTAGCTACAGTATTCTGCTTTCTTAATACTCATACTCTAACCCCTATAATTCCAGGCCAATGACCCATACTGACATCTGAGTTTTTGGTCCTTTGATGGTGATATTTTAACTAAGACTTTTTCTTAGCTAGCTTCAAGATTATACATTTGCCCTGCTAGTTCCTTTGGGAAAGAACTTCTAAAGTCCTATGTGATCTGTATACATCTATCTCTGCTTTTGTTTTCATTTTTGATGAATTCATACAGAAGGGAAGAAATCAGAACTTTGAAATAATATAAATGGAGTCTACACTCTGGGCACTGACTCTATGCTAGTCCCCTCAAATGGAAAGATTTTCCTTCAGATTTGAACTCCATTTCTGTTTCCTTGGACTTCCCTGGTGGCTCAGAGGTTAAAGCGTCTGCCTCCAATGCGGGAGACCTGGGTTCGATCCCTGGGTTGAGAAGATCCCCTGGAGAAGGAAATGGCAACCCACTCCAGTATTCTTGCTTGGAGAATCCCATGGACTGAGGAGCTTGGTGGGCTGCAGTCCACGGGGTCACAAAGAGTCGGACACAACTGAGTGACTTTACTTACTTACTTACTTACTCTGTTTCCTTAGGAAGGTGTGATGCAAAAAGCATACTCATGGGAAAAGACCCAGATTCTGGGAAAGATCGAGGGCAAGAGGAGAAGGGTGTGACAGAAGATGAGATAGTTAGATAACATCACTGACTCAATGGACATGAGTTTGAGCAAACTCTGGAGATAGGGATGGACAGGGAAGGTTGGCTGCAGTTCATGGGGTCACAAAGAATGAAACATGACTTAGCGGCTGAACAACAAAGGGAGGCCTAACCTGATCTTTCTGACTAGCTCAGGTCCTCCTCTTACATGCTTTCAAAATACAATATAACACTCCTTTTTAATGAGTGTCTCCATTACAGTTTCACATTTATTTTTGGTTATTTGATTAATGTTTGTCTTTCCCACTAAACAATGGGGATTGTGTCTGCTTTTCTCATCCTTTTATCTTTGATGCTTCACATGTGGTGGGGACTCAGTGAATGGTTGTCAAAAAAATACATTTTATAAACAACCTACTTGATTTTATTTATATAATTTTAAAATGCTTAATTATAATTTTGAAATATCCTTAAAAATTGTAATATTCTTCCAATATTTTGCTTGGTGTATATTGTATGGTTTTGGCAGACCAATCACAGCCTCTTTCCTTCCCTACTGTAAATCGACTGAGAGATATACATCCAAAATTCAGATATGGATTGGAGGACATGGCTTAAATGTGTGGCATGGTGGTGTTACTAATTTTTTGCTTTTGCTCATTTCAACCTCATTGGACTGTTCTTTCCCAAGTAGCAACAGTCACGTTCCTACTTGGGAACAAAGGGGAGTAAAAATTACCTTTGTTCAAAGGATAACTAAGGCATGGGAAACACCAAAGGGGAAAATGCTAGGAAAGGGTTTAGAGAGGATTCAAGAGATCTTGAAGGTGAAGGAAGTAAACAGGGTGAGAACAATAACCATCAGTAGTCATTTACTAGTTTCACCTGATTGCAAAATAAGAACCATTGAGCAAGAAGAGAAACTCTAGATTCTTGCTCCATTTTCCTATGTTCAGGCATTAAGTTAGAAGACTGAACTATTTGTGAATTTTTAAAAATACATCATCTGGAAAAATGAAGTTGCTTCTGTGAACTTTGATACTAGAGGCTTAAAACTTTCAGATATGGTATTAGCTTTTTTGGTATTACAGCAGATCCCCAACCATTTCTCTAGTGTCCTTCATCATCTCCCATGATACTGAAGTCATGATTATAAAGTAAGCAATATATACACCAGAGTGCTGTTAATACTGTACATCTACAGCCTCATTTTATCTGGGAGAGAGTAGAGTGCAGATGTACATTGTTTGCTTCTAGAAACCCAATCTTTGAATCCCTATCTTTGAATTCCTCCATTTCTTTTCCAGGCTATTGCCAGGGTCCAGCCCCAGCAGGATCCAGGGGTACTCTCAGGAGAGACAGCATCAGTGAGAGAGAGACAGAGACAGAGACAGAGACAGAGAGAGAGAGAGAGAGAGAGAGAGAGAGAGAAGAATGACACGGGGAAAATAAGCTTCTGTGAGCAAGGCCTGTCACTTTGTTTTCAGAGGGAGCTTTGATACCCTGAGTTGTACATTGAGCAAAGTGAAAAATGCAGAGTCATGCAGAGTCAGCTCAACAGTCCATCAGTATTAACTTTTATTGATACCAGGTTTCTTCATGAATACCGTTTCATAAACAAGGGTCTTATTTTTTGTACATTATCTTCTGGCCCCGAGGCCTGTTGGCATTTTATAACCCCTTTTTTGATAAAGGTTGGTCAGCTAGAACACTTACTTTCCCTTGAAATGTTGTTTCTTAAATTCCTTAGCCTGCATCACCCTTAAAGTACAGAGTTACATTTTTATGGAGCAAAGGTTCAGTGGGTTACAGCAAAGAAAGAACTTATTAACTCAAAGTCTAATGTTGCTAATGCTAAGGCTACTACTTGTTTTTTCTACATCCTAACTATATGCACTCCCAGGAACACAATGGATAAGGGATGTGGGAACTTGGCAGCAAGCATTGGCTCAACAATGTTGCAAGAGTCTGGATAAACCTGCCAAGTAAGCTAGAATGCTAACAGGGGATTTGAATTGAAATACTCTTTTCATGCCCAGGAGATTTATCAACTAGAGCCCTAAGTTGATTTTTTCCAGAGAAAGGTGGTTGGGGATGGCCCCCTGTTAATGTCAGAAGAGTTGGTGAAAGGCATAAAATAGTAAGACAGACAGATTCTGGGTTTGGGGTTGATTCTCGAGCAGGTCCAAGGGATCCCTCAAGTCCTGATCCGCCTTGCTTGTCAGGTCTCTTCCGCATGACCTTGTCATGGGTGAGATTGGCCCGGCAGTCCCTGAAGCCTTGCTTATCAGGTCTCCTTCGCATGACCTTGTTATGGGTGGGATCTCCCATGCTGGCTTCTGGCAGGCTATCACCAGTCTAGCCCAGGTCATTACCATCTTCTACCTTGATTTTTGTCACAACCTCCTCTCATGACTCTAGTTTCCTCTCTTGGCTTTCTACATTCTATCCTCAACATTGAAACTGGAGTGATCTTTCAAAACTTCCAATCAAATTGTGTCACACCTTTGCCTCATATCCCCAGTGACTGATTAGCCCAACTGCACAAAGCAGCTCCGTCTTCTCTAGCATTGTCTCTTATCATGTTTCCCTGTTCTCTTCTCACTGATTCAATTCTTAAGATGCATCTTCATCCCATCTGATGTAAATTATTGTTTGTTTTTCATTTGTATCATTATTTTTACATGTTGAATCTTAGAGTTTTTATTTAAATATAACTTCCCCCTGGAAGTGTCTCTGACCCCCACTCTTCTCTCAAATATGGATGAAATTCTCTGCTATATGCTCCCACTTCAACTTGTACTTCCTCTATCAGAGTACATGTCCAGGAGCTTCATAATTTTCTGTTTATTTTTCAGAATCCAAGATTACAAAATATCAAGTTATGATCCATTCTGTTTTGTAACCAATATCTCTTAGTGCCCAATAAAGAGCATATTATATAGTTGATGCTCTATTAATACTTTCTAAGGGAACTGAATGCTGAAGAGTTTGTATAGTATTGTTCTATAAATATATAAACAATTCTGAATGTGTATTATAGCCAATTTAAGTTAAATGAAGAGCTTGACAATTTTATCAGTGTAAACGGCCAAATTTTGATATTGACACATTAGGATCTTGCTTTTGCCCATCTGGAATATTTTGACAATTATTTTAAATAATTTGTTAATAAAGATAGCATCTTCAAATTGCAGCCTTATCATCTTTTTCTAATCTGTCACAATATATTGAGATTTGAAAAAGCCTGAATTTCTAAAACTTTGATTAATACAAATATACCTTCTTCAAATCATATTTGCTCATTAGTTTTACAGTGTTCTAAAACTAGACTCTTTTCTCCTTAGCTCAGACTAGTCATTTATCACTTTTTATCTGCATAGCATGGTTCTCCATGCTTAAGTTAATTATAATTTTCTATAATTTGCCTGTAACTGAATATCATCCCTGTTCTCTCTAGGTCACTTTGAATTCTTCTGTTATCTTTTAAAACCTTCTAATTGAAGCTATCCTGCACATGGCCATTAGAATAACCTTCTTAATGTATTCAGTGAATTTCTTTCAGTACTTACAGAGCTTGGTTTCAAAATTTGAAGCACAATATATTTTCCTTCCAATTAAACCCTTGTATAATCTCTGTTTTATAAATCAGATATGTGTGGCTGTAGATGGGTGCTTGGCAAGTAGCCATTCCTAGAAGGAAAAGGTGATACTAGTTTTAAGAACGGGATAGTCAAGAGAAAAAGAAGTCACAGTGTTTATAGAGTTAAGGCAGAGGAGATCTGAACAAGAATCTTGAGACTTGAAACTATGGGAGAGGACAAAATAAAGCTAATTTTCAAGATATTTTGTGGTTTTAGGCAATGAGGGACTCTCATCCTTCACTATTTCTTCAAGAAAATATGTTGGCCCAACAGATCTGATGGGATATGGATTATACCTCTCACTACTAAAAACACATGTTGAAGCTCCAATCTCAAGATCAGTAACAAAAACAGTCACCTGGAAAGTAGCTTTACTTTTGTCATTCACCTTCCCTTTGGTATTTATTCAGTAGAGGCAATTATTCCCTCTCATGAATGAAAATTCAGACAGGTCCATGATTTTCAACTCTGTTTTTTGGGAAAAAATCATGGCCATTTAAAATTTCAAATATAGTTGTTATCCTGTAATTAAAAGTAGCTGGTTGTTGTTGTGGTTCAGTTGCTAGGTCATGTCTGACTCTTTGTGATGCCATGGACTGCAGCACACAGGGCTCCCCTGTCCTTCACTATCTGTTGGAGTTTGCTCAAAGGCATGTCCATTGAGTTTGTGATGCTATCTAACCATCTAATCTTGTCTCCCTCTTCTTTTGTCTTCAATCTTTCCCAGCATCAGGGTCTTTTCCAATGAGTCAGCTCTTCCCATCAGGTGGTGAAAGTATTGGAGTTTCAGTTTCAGCATCAGTCCTTCCAATGAATATTCAGGGTTGACTTCCTTTAGGATTGACTCGTTTGATCTCCTTGATGTCCAAGGGACTCTCAAGAGTCTTTTCCAGCACCACAATTTGAAAGCATCAATTCTTTGGTGCTCAGCCTTCTTTATGGTCCAACTCTCACATCTGTACATGACTGCTGGAAAAACCATAACTTTGACTAGATGGACCTTTGTTGAAAACATAATGTCTCTACTTTTTAATAGGCTGTCTAGGTTGCCAACAAAAATGTCTCTGCTTTTTAATAGGCTGTCTAGGTTGCCAACAAAGTTCCATCTAATCAAACAAAGGTCCATGTAGTCAAAGTTATGGTTTTTCCAGCAGTCATGTTCAGATGTGAGAGTTGGACCATAAAGAAGACTGAGCACCAAAGAATTGATGCTTTCAAATTGTGGTGCTGGAGAAGACTCTTGAGAGTCCCTTGGACATCAAGGAGATCAAACGAGTCAATCCTAAAGGAAGTCAACCCTGAATATTCATTGGAAGGACTGGTGTTGAAGCTGAAACTCCAATACTTTAGCCACCTGATGGGAAGAGCTGACTCTTTTGAAAAGACCCTGATGCTGGGGAAAATTGAGGCAGAAGAAGAAGGGGATGACAGAGGATGAGATGGTTCATGGCATCACTGATTCAATGGGCATGAGTTTGAGTAAACTCTCGGAGTTGGTGATGGGCAGGGAGGCCTGGCATGCTGTAGTGCATGGGGTTGCAAAGAGTTGGACATGACTGAGTGACTGAACTGAACTGAATCTTTGTTGGCAAAGTGATGTCTTTGCTTTTTAATGTGCTGTCTAGCTGGTGCCATGTTATATTCAAACTTTGAGTTAAAGTTAAATTTCTTCCCAGCTGGGGTCTTTTGCATGTAAGCCTTCATTTTCACCCTTACTTTCTTGTTTTACTGTCTTTCCCAACCCTGTTGAGGCAGGGGAAGAAAGGGTGGGGTAGAGAAGCAGGGGTGTTTTTGGATTCTGGCTTTGGTTGTTGCTTCTCTTGGTGTTTACATTGATTGGCTCCTGGAAGACTGCCATTTTGGGGGACACTCAATATCCATTTTTCTGATTAAGGTAGATGAACTCTTCTTGGACTTATCACTTATGCTTTTTTTTTTGGCCCTTGAGAATTTTGTGATTTGCTTGCATGTTCTCTCAGCAGAAGTCCTTTTGCCCCTTGCAGTATACAAAATACAACCTTAAATTCTTTAAGTTCCTCTTACCACAAAGCAGAATCTGCTTCCCTGTTCTATGAACCTGGGTTGGCTTTGTGGTTTGCTTTGATAGAATGGAATGTTCTGGAAGTGACATTATGTGACTTCTAAGCTTTGGATTCATTTTCTTGAANCTTGCAGTATACAAAATACAACCTTAAATTCTTTAAGTTCCTCTTACCACAAAGCAGAATCTGCTTCCCTGTTCTATGAACCTGGGTTGGCTTTGTGGTTTGCTTTGATAGAATGGAATGTTCTGGAAGTGACATTATGTGACTTCTAAGCTTTGGATTCATTTTCTTGAAATACTTCTGTCATCATGTGAGGAAGCCTGAGATGAAATACAGCTTGGAGAGAGGAAGACCATGTCAGCTATTCTAACATTTCTGTCACTTCAGTTGCAGCTTCTTAGATGTGAGTGAGGCCACCCTTCCACTCTCATGCCCCATCCAAGACAGCTGACTTCCCAGTCAGTCCACAAAGCTGAGGAAATAAGACTTTTAAAAAAAATTATTATTTATTTATTTTTTTAACACCAAAAACATTTTGTATTGGGGTATCAGTTCAGTTCAGTTCAGTTGCTCAGTTGTGTCTGACTCTTTGTGACCCCATGAATTGCAGAACGCCAGGCCTCCCTGTCCATCACCATCTTCCGGAGTTCACTCAAACTCACGTCCATCGAGTCTGCGATGCCATCCATCCATCTCATCCTCTGTCTTCCCCTATTCCTCCTGCCCCCAATCCCTCCCAGCATCAGAGTCTTTTCCAATGAGTCAACTCTTCTCATGAGGTGGCCAAAGTACTGGAGTTTCAACTTTAGCATCATTCCTTCCAAAGAACACCCAGGGCTGATCTCCTTCAGAATGGACTGGTTGGATCTCCTTGCAGTCCAAGGGACTCTCAGGAGTCTTCTCCAACATCACAGTTCGAAAGCATCAATTTTTGAGCGCTATAGCCGATTAACAATGTGATAGTGTCAGGTGAACAACAAAGGGATTCAGCCATACATATATATGTCACATAAATATGGCTGCATTATAATGGATAACCAACAAAAACCTATTGCAAAGCACATGGAACTCTGCTTCGTGTATGTACCAGCCTGGATGGGGAGATTCAATAAATGAAGATGTTCTTTTAAGCAACAGTCTGGGGTTGTTACAGAGCAATAGATCATGGATGCACACTTCTAGGTGATTTTGCTGTTTAGGCCTAGAAATATCTCATGTCCTTGTGCATACTTTGTCCTGACACATTTGGGGTGTGCAGGGTGAATTCTAGGCAACCACTTCTTCTGCTAGATGATTTAGCTCTTCCCTTCTGGGTTCTCAAGGCAAGAGCTAGGCACCAGTCCATCATATCCTCCTAAGGAAAGGGGTTTATTTCCTGAGAGTTGTTGTGGAAATTCTCTGATTAGATTTTGATTTAGGAAGTATTATCCCATTTCTCTTGCTTTGCCAAAGAAACCATCTTCAAATTTTTTTTTTCTTCCTATGTTGACAAAAGATATAGTATTATATATGTGGCTTTAAACTACTGGTTTATAATTATAATTTTGAAATTGAAGAAGTTGTAAAAAATAAAGAATGAACAAACATCTCTCTTTGTGTGTGTGTATATATATATACACACACAAATATATGAGGTGGGCATGGCAATCCACCACAGTATTCTTGCCTAGGGAATCTTAGGGACAGAAGAGCCCGGAGGGTTACTGTTCATAGTGTTGCAAAAAGCTGGACTTGACTGGAGCAACTTAGCACAGCACGTAGAAATATATATAGATATAGATGTCTATTTGTCTTACATATTTATTTGGCAATAATACCCCTCTGAAACTAACCTGAAGCTATTTATAATCTTATTCTACTTGAGAATGTGCATACATTTTGCTGCAGAAATACTGACATATATATATATAATATACACCAAGGATGTTATATAATAAAATACAGTATACTACCTTTTGAAAATAAAAAAAAAATGAAATCTATATCTGAGATAGTTAATTTTATGTATCAGCTTGACTGAATCAAGCCATTCACAGATTTCACCAAATTTATCTCCTTGTGTGTGTGTGAGGTGTTTCTGGGTGAGATTACCATATGAATTGGCAGACTGAGTGCGTGAAGCAGATGACCCTTCCCAGTTTGAGTGGGCATCATCCAATTCTTTAAGAGCTCTAGAGAATGAAAAGGTGGAGGAAGAGAGTACTGGTTCACTTTGATTGGCTCCTTCAGCTAGATATCAATATTCTCCTGCACTTGGGTCAGGCCTCTACTGTGGCTAACCTGGTGCTCAGGTCTTCAGACTTAAACTGAAAGTGTAGCACTGGCTTTCCTGGGCCTCCAGCTTGCAGATGGTAGGTAATGGGATTTCTTAGGCCCCATAATTGTGTGAGCCAATTCTGTATAATAAATTCTTTTCTCCATCCCTCCTTCTCTCTCTCTTTCCCTAATATATTCTGTTAGTTCTGTTTCCTTTGGAGAACCCTGACTAGCACAACATCCTTCCTGAAATATTTCAGAAAAGAGGCTTTGTGGCTGCACAGATGCAATGACTTTTTTTTTTCCTTTGAATCTTTGCATCCTGATTGAGCACCTCATTTTGATGTCTGATATCTACTGTATTATTGTGCTGGTCAAAATGCCCTTTTAACATTTTTTTTTTTTACATATAATAACATTTTTCTTCAAGTTCTAGCACTGGATTTATGTTTCTCTTAGAAGAGTTACCATGTATATATGTTCAGTTACTAAGTCATGTTCAGTCACTAAGTCATGTCCAATTCTTTGTAACTCCATGAACTGCAGCATGCCAGGCTTCCCTGTCCTTCACTGTCTCCCAGAGTTTGCTCAAACTCATGTTCATTGAGCTGACTGTGGCTCGGATCATGAACTCCTTATTGCCAAATTCATATTTAAATTGAAGAAAGTGGGGAAAACCACTGGACCATTCAGGTATGACCTAAATCAAATCCCTTATGACTATACAGTGGAAGTGAGAAATAGATTTAAGGGACTAGATGTGATAGAGTGCCTAATGAACTATGGACAGAGGTTTGTGGCATTGTACAGGAGACAGGAAGCAAGACCATCCCCAAGAAAAATAAATGCAANGGAAAGGGACAAAGATGTGTATAAGAGACAGTATGACTATACAGTGGAAGTGAGAAATAGATTTAAGGGACTAGATGTGATAGAGTGCCTAATGAACTATGGACAGAGGTTTGTGGCATTGTACAGGAGACAGGAAGCAAGACCATCCCCAAGAAAAATAAATGCAAAAAAGAAAAATGGCTGTCTGAGGAAGACTTACAAACCTCTATGAAAAGAAGAGAAGTGAAAGGCAAAGGAGAAAGGGAAAGATATACCCATTTGAATGCAGAGTTCGAAAGAATAGCAAGTAGAGATAAGAAAGCCTTCCTCAGTGATCAGTGCAAAGAAATAGAGGAAAACAACAGAATGGGAAAGTCTAAAGATCTCTTCAAGAAAATTAAAGATTCCAAGGAAACATTTCATGCAAAGATGGGCTCAAGAAAGGACAGAAATGGTATGGACCTAACAGAAACAGAAGATAGTAAGAAGAGGTGGCAAGAATACACAGAACTGTACAAAAAAGATATTCACCGCCCAGATAATCACAATGGTGTGATCACTCACACTCGCCTGGAGCCAGACATCCTGGAATGTGAAGTCAAGTGGGCCTTAGGAAGCATCACTAAGAACAAAGCTAGTGGAGGTGATGGAATTCCAGTTGAGCTATTTCAAATCCTGAAAGATGATGCTGCAAAAGTGCTGCACTCAATATGCCAGCAAATTTGGAAAAGTCAGCAGTGGCCACAGAACTGGAAAAGCTCAGTTTTCATTCCAATCCCTTAGAAAGGTAATGTCAAAGAATGCTCAACTGCTGCTGTTGCTTCTAAGTTGCTTCAGTCGTGTCCTACTCTGTGCGACAGAGTAGGCAGCCCACCAGGCTCCCCCGTCCCTGGGATTCTCCACGTAAGAACACTGGAGTGGGTTGCCATTTCCTTCTCCAGTGCATGAAAGTGAAAAGTGAAAGTGAAGTCACTCAGTTGTGTCCGACTCTGTGCGACCCAATGGACTGCAGCCCACCAGGCTCCTCTGTCCTTGGGATTTTCCAGGCAAGAGTACTGGAGTGGGGTGCCATTGCCTTCTCCAAAAGAATGCTCAAACCACTGAACAATTGCAGTCATCTCACACACTAGTAAAGTAATGCTCAACATTCTCCAATCCGGGCTTCGGCAATATGTGAACCGTGAACTTCCAGATGTTCAAGCTGGTTTTAGAAAAGGCAGAGGAACCAGAGATCAAATTGCCAATATCCGCTGGATCATGGAAAAAGCAAGAGAGTTCCAGAAAAACATATACTTCTGCTTTATTGATTATGCCAAAGCCTTTGGCTGTGGATCACAATAAACTGTGGAAAATTCTTCAAGAGATGGGAATATCGGACCACCTGACCTGCCTCTTGAGAAACCTGTATACAGGTCAGGTAGAAACAGTTAGAACTGGACATGGAACAACGGACAGGTTCCAAATAGGTAAAGGAGTATGTCAAGGCTGTATATTGTCACCCTGCTTATTTCACTTATATGCAAAGTACATGATGAGAAACGCAGTTTTGGAGGGAGCACAAGCTGGAATCAAGACTGCTGGGAGACAAATCAATAACCTCAGATATGCCAGCCTTATGGCAGAAAGTGAAGAAGAACTAGAGTCTCTTGATGAAAGTGAAAGAGGAGAGTGAAAAAGTTGGCTTAAAACTCAACATTCAGAAAACTAAGATCATGGCATCTGGTCCCATCACTTCATGGGAAACAGATGGGGAAACAATGGAACAGTGTCAGACTTTATTTTTCTGGGCTCCAAAATCACTGCAGATGATGATTGTAGCCATGAAATTAAAAGACGCTTACTCCTTGGAAGCAAAGTTATGACCAACCTAGATAGCATATTAAAAAGCAGAGACATTACTTTTTCAACAAAGGTCCATCTAGTCAAGGCTATGGTTTTTCCTGTGGTCATGTATGGATGTGAGATTTGTACTACAAAGAAAGCTGAGCACCAAAGAATTGATGCTTTTGAACTGTGGTGTTGGAGAAGGCTCTTGAGAGTCCCTTGGGCTGCAAGGAGATCCAATCAGTTCATCCTAAAGGAGATCAGTCCTGGGTGTTCATTGGAAGGACTGATGTTGAAGGTGAAACTTCAATACTTTGGCCACCTGATGTGAAGAGCTGACTCATTTGAAAAGACCCTGATGCTAGGGAAAGATTGAGAGCAAGAGGAAAAGGGGACGACAGAGGATGAGATGGTTGGATCGCATCACCGACTCAATGGACATGGGTTTGTGTGGACTCCAGTAGTCGGTGATGGACAGAGAGGCCTGATGTGCTGCGATTCATGGGGTCACAAGAGTTGGACATGACTGAGCAACTGAACTGAACATGTCCTTTCATCAGTGAAGCCATTCAACCATCTCATCGTCCGTCATTCCCTTCTCCTGCCCTCAATCTTTCCTAGCATCACTGTCTTACATAAATGGCAGGGCATAAAAAGACTAGTTTTATTAGACATTGTCTAGACATTTATTTTCCCAAAGAAATTATCATCTTAATGGTCAATATACTCTTTTGCATTCCTTTATATCTGAGTCTATTTTTGCCCCAGATGTTAAGTAAAAATCATCGTCTATCAGATTAGGGTTTGTCCTCCTAATTCACATTGGAAGTAAGTCAGTGGGCTCATATTGCTTGGTGGACATGCTCCAGAGAACTTTTGTAAAGGATGAGGCAGTATTTGTGAGTCTCTGGGTTCTTCAATGTACCTAATCTAGTGGGTGTTTTCCTTTAACCTGTGTTAAATACTGAAATTCATCATTTTCCCTGAAGAAAAAATCAACACTGATTACATGAAATACAAAGATATTTTGGAATTTTTGCGTAACTTGTAGAATGTGTAACCTTTTATCCTATTAGCATCAGATAGCCACAGTCAATGTTTATTTCATGAAATTAATTCCTATGCCTTATTCCACAATCTAATATTCTTAATATATGCTTAGTTGTATCTGACTCTTTGTGACCTATGGACTGTAGTCTGCCAGGATCCCTTGTCCATGGAACTTTCCAGACAAAAATACTGGAGTGGGTTGCCATTTTCTACTGCAAGCTATTATTATGATAAATTTAAATAAAATAATAATGAATCCATATTTATGTTGGAACCTCTCACTGAATGTTTATTCTAGCATTTTCATGTCCTTTTGTTACTATTATTTTTTAATTGCCTGCATCTCCCATTAGACTGTCAGGTGTTTGGGGACAGCTCTTCACATTTAAATTTTCTTCATACTTTCTCACATGACAAGTATTTGATATTTATTAGAAACAAACAATCTATATCCTGAGCTGCTCTAATTCAGCTCCACATGAAGCCAAAGATCTCTTTTCAATTAATTTTTCTTTCCCTACTTGGGCAAACATCCAACACTATTTTCTGCCTTACCTAGTTAGTTTCATTATCTTTTGATTTTTAAATAGAGCTTTAGTTTTCTACGTTTTATATATGTCAGCTTATATGACCTCACCTCAATGAAACAGATTCAAAGAGAAGGAAAGGTGTGTGTAGGCGTGTGCTCAGTTGTGTCTGACTCTCTGTGATCTCATGGCCTGTAGCCCGCCAGTCTCTTCTGTCCATAGAAGTTTTCAAGCAAGAATACTGGAGTGGCTTGTTATTTCCTACTCCAGGGAATCTTGAAGGAAAGGTATCAGCCACTAAATAACTTCCATGAAGTCACAGAGCTATTGAATACAAAGGTAAAGCTAGAGGTCAGTGTTTTCAGTACCATCACGGAGCTTTTCAAAGCATAAAATCTCCTTATCTTATGCCCCCCAAATTTCCTCTTCCTGTTACTTTTTCTGCCCCAGATTATGAAGTTGATTACAAGGAACTGTGTCACTGAAATGCATTTTTGCTTGGTTTATGTATTTTTGTGTAAACATTAAAAAAAATACACTGCAATATGTGTTCCTTTAATATTTCCTCTACTTCATTGCTAATGTAGTTGAAATTTAAATTTAATATAGAAAACATATAATTAAGTGAGTAGAATGACTTTGTGAGAATCTTTTATAGAAATTGTTTAGAGGAATATGTTTATAAAAATCTTTTGGAGATGTGAAAATACTAAAGCATACTGTAATTTTCAACGTTGCCACAAGATGGTAGCAGATTCCTTTGTTTCATTTAAAAAATTACTGTCTTTTTTCCCTGGTTGAAAAATTAAACCAGTTCGTCTTTCCTGAACATTGCTGCAATAGATAATGAGCTAGTAGGAGATTGCAAATACAGATTTAACGTCCCTCCACCAGCCAGAACTCTCCTCTTCATTATCATTTGTGCCAACAACCTCATAGTTCTCTCTAGTGAAAGCGTAGGCAGCATTATTTATTTTTCTCCTTCCTTTTCTGGATATAGCTCTAATCCTTACCTTGAAGCAAATTCTGTTTTTTGTGTTTAATGTTAAAGAGATTAATCTCCTTCTCTGTCCATTTCATAGAAGTTGTTTTTAATTGAACTTTGATCATTATGTGATTATTATACCAACCAGGTATATTAAATAACTGGCTTCTAGACTTCAAAAATACATTCAAAATGCATTTTCAAAATACTCTTGGAAAATATTATTATTTTGTAGTAAAGTAGTAAGAATTACTATAATTGTATCACTGTTCTGGACCGTAAAGAAGGCTGAGCACCGAAGAACGGATGCTTTTGAACTGTGGTATTAGACAAGACTCTTGGGAGTCCTTTGAACAGCAAAGAAATCAAACCAGTCCATCCTAAAGGAAATCAGTCCTGAGTATTCATTGGAAGGACTGAGGCTGAAGCTGAAGCTCCAGACTTTGACCACCTGATGTGAAGAGCTGACTCATTGGAAAAGACCCTGATGCTGGGAAAAATTGAGGGCAGGAGGATGAGATGGTTGGATGGCATCACCAGCTCAATGGACATGAATTTGAGCAAGCTCTGGAAAATGGTGAAGGACAAGAAGCCCGGCGTGCTGCAGTCCATGGGGTCCCAGAGAGCTGGACACAACTGAACAGCTGAACAACAACAGCAGCAACCAGCATGAAGATTAACAGTGCATGAAGAGCCTGGCCCAGTGCCTGGCACATGGCAGGAGCCCATCGGTACTGTCAGCCCCTCAGCAGGCTTCTCTGGGAGCATGCATGCTTATGGCCCTTATATCCTTAGACACAGTTTGGCTTCTTACTGTATAATTCTGTAAAGAAGATTAAGGTTCTTCGTACACTCTTGTTTACATAGTTTTCTCAGCAAACTTTTACAGGCTGGCCAGATCCAAATGCGTGTGGAGCAATGTCACTTTTCCCCTAGAAGCCTGAGTTGGTAGCGAGACAGCTGGTGATATTGTTAGCTGTTTCTCCCTGGAATGTGGGGAGGGGATTGGGGCATGAGTGGGTTTTAGCCCTCTGTGGTGGAGCATTCAGAAACCCCAGGATTCCAAACTGGACGGCACTATACCCCAACACCTTTGCTTCACACGGGAACAAACAGAGATTCTTCAGAAAGAAGTTAGTAACTGAAGGGAGGTGTCCTACTGTGCTGGCAAGGGCTTGGACTGGGAGTAAGCTCATTAACATCTGGGTTGTGGGAGATCAAGCTGGCCAACCCAGCCTGAAGCAGGTTACTTAACTTCTTTGATTCTCAGTTTCCTCCTCCTGTAAATGCAAGTAAGATTAGGGACTGTAATCAAGTGATTTAAAAAGAGATAATGATGCTAAATGGAAATAAGACAGTGACTATCCTAATCCGACAAACGTCAGTCTAGTCAAATGTTGTGGGAGATCAAGCTGGCCAACCCAGCCTGAAGCAGGTTACTTAACTTCTTTGATTCTCAGTTTCCTCCTCCTGTAAATGCAAGTAAGATTAGGGACTGTAATCAAGTGATTTAAAAAGAGATAATGATGCTAAATGGAAATAAGACAGTGACTATCCTAATCCGACAAACGTCAGTCTAGTCAAAGCTATGGTTTTTCCAGTGGTCATGTATGGATATGAGAGTTGAACCATAAAGAAAGCTGAGCATTGAAGAATGGATGCTTTTGAACTGTGGTGTTGAAGAAGACTCTTGAGAGTCTCTTGGATTACAAGGAGATCCAACCAGTCCATCCTAAAGGAAATCAGCCCTGAATATTCATTGGAAGGACTGATGCTGAAGCTGGAGCTGCAATACTTTGGCCACCTGATGTGAAGAACAGACTCACTGGAAAAGACCCTGATGCTGGGAAAGATTAAAGGCAGGAGGTGAAGGGGATCACAGAGGATGAGATGGTTGGATGACATCACTGACTCAATGGACATGAGTTTGAGCAGGCTCCAGGAGTTGGTGATGGACAGGAAGCCTGGTGTGCTGCAGTCCATGGGGTCACAAAGAGTCGGACATGACTGAGCAACTGAACTGTTCTAATACATGATTACTCTTGTCTCTGATCCTTTAAGAAAGGCAATAACAAAGCTATCAAACAGATGAGTGAGACCATCAGAGCGCACCTGGGGTGGTGCCCCCACTGCCTCCCAGGGAGCCTGGCCTGTGAGCTCAGGGGTGGCAGAATCCCACACGTACTTGGAGAAATCTCCTGACTCCACAGAGGAAGAGACTCTAGATCAGTCAGCTAAATGCCAACTCAGTTCCCAAAGGACTATGGAGATTTTCAAAATCTGTCTTTTCCTCTGGTCAAGCCCCTCCTGATGGAAACAAAGAGCTCCGGTCAAACTAAGATCCAGCTTGTTTGATGGCCCCAGGGACTTGGGCCCCAGAGAAAGTCAGGTACTCAGAAAGGAAAGAAAGAAATCTTCAGAAATTTGATGACGCTGTCATTCAGACTTGATTTTTGGTGAATTCTCTTGCTTTCACTTATCTGTTTTTGAGAAGGTAGCAGGAGATGAAAAGATTGCTTTCATGAAATTTAGGGATGGCAGAATTTGAACTGGAAACTGCAATTGTTTTCAGCTCTAAAAGTCCTCAAAGTGGGGGCATCGTGGGTGAGCTACCAGGCTTATTTATGCATCTGTGAAGAGAAAGCAGCCACATCAGCCAGGGAGCACTTAGAGGATGGGGGTGTGCCAAACAAATGGGACACACAGGGTTTAGAAGCCCAGCTTGCTAGGCTAGCGCTTTTTTGGTCAACGCTAAACCAAAAAAACATGGAAAGGTGACATGAAAGTACTTTCACTCAAGGCAACAACAGAAAAGAACTACTTTCCCACACGTTTAAGGCCCAGCCTGGAGGGGAAACCAACTGTCATGATGTGTGTTTATTAAGTCAACTATACTCCAATAAAATTTTTTAAAATAAAATTTGCTTGCAAAATTGTGATTAAAAAAGCTGTGTGATTATTATGGCTTAGACTGCTGTTCAGGGGTTTAGAACCCCAACCTAACCCCACAAAGTGCCAAAAAAAAAAAAAAAATCTCAACTACTAATTGGAAGGGAAATTTGAGGCTTAAACCACAACCAACCAATGAATGCACG